>JAZHYW010021251.1:0-13293 GCA_037355805.1 Ixodes ricinus
AGACCGCCCTATGCCAAATCGTGCTGTATTTTGGTTTTATGAGCCACCTTGTTGAGGAACACTTTGGCGCCCAAATTCAATGCTACCAATGCCAACGGTTGGGACATATCGAACAAAACTGCAGAAACAAAAGATGTTGCAAGATGTGTGCCAGTCCACATCACCACAAACACTGCAACTATCGCTCTAAACCAAACTGCGCGAACTGCGGATGTTCTCATGCGACAACATATGCCGGCTGCTCCAGCAAGAGAGCTGCTGCCGTGCTGAGGAAACAGGAAATACTGAACGGTCGCGTCCCCAGTCGTAGATCGCCACCTCCGAGTCCAGAGACGGTACACCTGCCTGAAACACCAAGTCAAACAGAAATATCAACGCCTAAGAAAGAACGGACGTACTCACATATTTTGCAACGACCTTCGAAGAAACAGGCAAGTACCACAAAAGTGAAAGATCAACGTGATCCAATGACCTCTGCCCAAATTTTACAAGGAACATCTGTACAGTCACAGCCAACGGTGCCTACCGCATCTGTCGCCCGCAGAGCTTCAAGAACATCAACTTGCCATGTAAAAATCTCGAACACTTGTGACACGGCCATCCGCGGTACAGGCACACCGGTAATCCACCACACCAAGGGATGGATCTACAATTGCTTCTCCAACTATTCTTTCTGACAGCGAAAGCAATCGTCAAATCACTTCCCGATGCCCTGAACATCTCCGAGATAAAAACGCTTCTCGCTATGGAGACTCTTTTACTGGCTTCGAATAGATTGATATAAATTAATGAAGAACATCGCTGAACGAACCATATTTCAGTGGAACGCCAATTCTTTTCGTACAAAAATCGGTGACTTCTGGAAGCTCGTAGCCGAATTTCAGTTTCCTGTTATTACAATATCTGAAGGACACACGGATGGCCAATTCAGGCTTGCTGGCTATGTCTCATACAGCTCTAAACATCCACGTTGTCCAAGTCGAGCCTTAATTTGTGTGAAGAAACAATGCAATTCGATTTGTTTATGCACATCTTCATCTGATGGTCCAGAATATGTTGCATGCAAAGACAAGTTTGTTGAGAAAATGTTTAGCGTAATTAGCATTTATATCGAACCAAACATAGCTATTACCGAAAAAGATATCACGTCCATCTTTGATTCTGCTGCTAGTTCGTTCGTCATGTCGGGTGGTTTTAACAAACATAATACACTATGGGGCGGTATGCAATATGACAAGCGCGGTAAAATAATAGACATCATTCACAAAAATAATGTGTGTGTGTTAAACGATGGCTCTCAAACTTTTATTCAAGAATGCAGTTATTTCAGCGTTCCGAGCCTAACACATTGCTGACAAGATATATTATGTTTCTGATATGGTCTCGCACATGGACGTTAAAACGCACGGGAGTGACCACCTTCCCTTCTTGTACAGTATTCAAAAGTGATGTGTTCAGACCGGAAACATAGAAATGTCAATATCACGAACTTGCGTAGGTTCCGGGGGCTGAATGTCATGCAGTGCAAAAATATAGACACGTTAGAAGTGTTTACCTCTGTTGTGAAGGCAAATTTTCATCGTGACACACGACCAGTGTCTACCCTTGAAGAGTATGCGGGAATAGATGCATCATACGAAAAAATTAGGTTGATATGCCGTAGAGCAGAATGAAAATATCGAATGTCGGGGATGATGGAGGAATGTCAAAAAGCTCAGCACGTACACGACCTTCTCCGCCGCAAGCTGAAATAGCTATCCAGGCATTGATGGCGACAACTCTGTAGCAAGTTGGTAGCTGTTAGAAACCTCACAAGGCAAAAGAGCATAGTCACGGCATTCCGTTTACCAGTAATACAGATGTATCCTCTCCGCGCTATGGCGTTGTCAAGAGGAGTATCAGAATTGGCACTCACAGACCGATTTCGTGAATTACTGGTAAACTCGAGCAATGCAGCCACGACGTTAAGGTACCATGCATCCTGTGTCATAGCCCAAAAAGCCATTGGCTGCGAATTACATGCCTTTGATACAAAAATTGACCACCCTTTACTACTTCGTGAAATGAAGTGCGCCTTACAATCACCTCGCAGACAGCAGTCACCCGGTCCCGAATTGATGACATGGGCAATACTGGGGAACCTCGGTCCGACTGCCTCTAGCAATCACCTCAAAATGTTTAACTGTATCAAGATTGGCGAAGTTGTGCCTGAACAGTGGACAGCCAAAGTCACGGCTCTCCTGAAAACAGGAAAGACCCCAGTGAAATTAGCCTCGTTCCTGCCAGTCAGCATGACGTAGCTGCGTTGCGAAGCTTTAAAAAGAATCAACCCTTAAAATGGTGGCTTCAATCAACCAAAAACCTTCCGAATGAGTGACTCGGGTTTCGTTCAAAATATTGCACAATGGACTGCATTTTAGACTTAGTCACTTGGATGGAACACGAACGTAAGCTTGAAAAAAGTACAGTTGCCTTATTGTTAGATATTAAGCGAGCATATGACATTGTTAGTCATGTACGCCTTATACGCAGTCTTGTAAAACTCAGAGTTAGAGGCCGTGTTTTACGATAAATTAATAGTTTCGTTACAAATAGGACTATATTTATGCAGACAACAAAATAGAGAGTCCGGAAGAAACGTTTTCAAACATGGCGTTCCGCAGGAAAATGTTCTCAGTCCAACATTATTTAATCCAATCATGGCTGAACTATCAAGACATATTACATCACCGATTGGCATCACAATATATGCAGACGATATTTCTATATGGATCTTAAATAGTTCTGTCGAAACACAAAGAAGACAACTTCAAACTGGACTCAACATCATTCAGCAATATTTAAATGAACGAGGTATTAAAAAGGATTGGAAATTACCTAGGTACAACGTAACTGGAAATCGGTAACTAGGTACTTTTGTTGTGCCTGAGGTACAAACCTAGGTACTTTCATTTCTCGAAATATGTATCTGTATATTAGTTACATTTTCAGTAACTTGTAACTAAGTGAAGTTACTTTTCACAGAGGCTTTTCGATTCCCTTCGTCAAAATGGTAGAATCTATAAATCTTAAATGTATTAACACACTATCATGTGCCGTAATTACCGTTGAGTTGGGAACAACCTGGGAGGCGCTGACTTGATCAAACGACGTTTTAGCAAACGAAGCCCCGCCCATATTATTTCATCGAACGACACTTTAGCGAATGGCGGTGTTCATTTAAGCGAACGGTGGATTAGCCATGCCGTTCTAGCGACACCAATCTATCGAATCGCTTCGGAACATCGTTTGGGAAAAATAGCGACCTGCTTCCTTTGTCTCAAACCGAAATCGACTTCATTGTGTGTTTGAAGCTCCTCTGACAGCTCTACAAGGGAAGAGATAACGTGAAAGATCTGCGCAGTTTTTTGTTGCCTCTATCTTGTCCTGGTGGTGGCCTCTTCTGCCATAACTACAATATACAATATAATTGAAAACAAATTTTATTACAAGCGTAAAGCAACATAACATCGCGTATATAATACAGTTTCCACTTAATAAATCGGACACAAATTTTGTAGTTTTCAAAACTGAAAATGTTCAGAACGAAAAGAAGGCTTCTTTTTCTTCTGACTAACAAAATAAAAAGGTCCGAGGTACACCTAAGGACTTCTTATTAGTGGCGCATACGAAAGCATGCATGCCGGTCCTCCGCTTCCTTATTTTGTCTGTGGCGTACTTGCGTCGACGGTCGAGCGCGCGCGCTCTCCTCGCCACGCTGACCTTGGGCGTGGAGTGGTCGAGCCGCTGCCTCGCAGAAACGCAGCGCCATGGAGAGGCGCTAATTGAAACTGATGCGTGGCAGCTTCATATTATTGCTGTCTTGTGTGGCTTTCTGCGTTGTTTCATAGCTGGGATGCCTCAGATCGTGGCTTCGGGAATTTATCTGCCGTTTGGCGCGGCTGATGACGTCGACTCGCTCCAAAGAAACAGTTAATGCTTTCGCAATTAAAAAAAAAAAAAAAAGAACGAGGAAGTCTGAAGCCTTTAGCTCGTCATCCCCAAAGTTAGGTGCATATGCACTCGACTCATGCGTTTCTTCATGCGGCCGACGTCTTCTGGGCCCGTCGACGTCAGCACCGTCTCTGAGGGCAAGCTAGTCAACAAGCCAGTTTCCGCGGTTTCGGTGTGGCATGGTAAACAGTGCAAGCTGTGGCCTCGGTGAACAATTTGGAGCGTGGGGAACGTGAAAACTAAACTCCGATGCGGACATAGCATTGTCACCAACAAAGCACATTTATCGAACTCGTGTTTGTGTGTATCCTTAAAATAAAAACCTTTACTTCCAAGATATTCTAACAAATTTGTGGAAAATAAATGAAGTATTTTAGACGGAACTATACCTGTACCCAGGTACATTTTTAAGCGAGTACCTGGGTATCTTTTCACATGAGTAAGTGTAACTGTATATTCAGTACATTTTTGAAGTATCTTTTACAATCCTTTAATGGACATAGCCCGTACAAAACCGGTGGTGGTCCTTTTCACCAGGAAGCACCTTAAAGGACTTCAACTCTCAAAGAAGAGTCAGATACCTGAACGCGGAAAATGCCAGCGATTTCTTGGAGTAATCATGGATCAATGTCTTGCATAGTACAAACAAATGGACATGTTGGAAGACAAAATAAACAGAAAAATAAACATCATTCGTTATTTTGCTCGGACAAACTGAGAAGGCCCAAGGGAGTCCCAGTTAGTTTTACACTCAGATCTGGGACGTCAAACGATTGCTTACTGAATTTCAGCACTATGTGTTTTATCAGCAACACAACAGAATATACTAATATCTTATGTTGGCCCGAAGTTTGCGAGTTTGTCTCGGCGTACCGCATCCGACATTTGGCACCCTTGTATCAGCAGAAGCCAAGCAATTGCCAGTATTACCATTATGTGAACGGGAACTACTGCTTCATTTCCTACGAGTATCGACGCAGCGCTGTAACCACCCACTCGCTGATGCATTATTCACTCGAAGCGAATTGTGTACCAGCTATGCGCTTGTAACATCCACTTTTCAACAACCTTGCTACAAGGTGTGGGTTCAAGGATCTAACAAACCACCCTGGATGTACCAGGCCCCAAAGATCAAAATAGATCTACCAGATTTCAAACTAAAAGCAACAACGACTGCATTGGTTATTGCTCAAAGTATCCTTGCATACACTGAGGAAACATATGCTGATCATGTACTTGTATATAGCGATGGATCCACAAAGGAGGACGGATCGACATCGGCATATATCATACCAACACTTAGAGTCCAAAACTCATACCGACCTTCCCACAAAAGGTCATCGACACTGGCAGAGCTACGCGCTATCATCTCTTCGGTAGAGCATATAAGAGAGACAAGTGGTTGAATCAAGTGGCTTATATGTACTGATTATCAGGCAGCACTTAAAGCTATCAACGCTATGAACCCTTAAAAGCTCGAACTCATCACTCGTTTATAGAATTATAGAAGCTACCGATAGTTGCTTAAATTCTGGACATGCAATAAGGTAACAGTGAATCCCAGGCTATAGCGGAAGCCAACTAAATATGGAAGCAGACAAGGTTGCAGCAAATGCACACACTTGTGACAGGGTGCCAATGATACCTTATGCAAGTAACGGCATAAAATCTATAGGGAAAATCCACTCTAAAGAAATATCATTAGATATACGATATAATGATCAGGTAGAAAATCTATAGTATGTCAAGTAGACCCAAATATCATTTTCCTAATGCAAAATTGCCTTCAGAGAAAGATTGAAACGTTAATACACGGCTTACGTTTGAGAGTAGCATACACGGATGATTTTTTGCATAAAATTAACGAATAAATTACCGTAGCTACGAATGGGGGCAGAAGACAAAGAAAAATATAACATCATTTCATCGATTGCCTTCGCATCAACCAGACCCGATCACGGCTAAAAATGGGACTGCACATTATTTAGAATTAACCATTTTCTCTACACAAGGTAGTAGGACCATGGCCTAACCATAGCTCCGAGAAACAAGCATTTTCGATAATCAAACAATTCCTGGAAGAGACTGATATTGTAAATAGCTACTAAAATTGGAAGTACTATATAAGGTTATATATCTCTGTTCAAGTGAATGAAAATGAATAACTTTACATGCTCGTTGTGAATTGTGGTGTGATAAGGGATGTCACATGTGAAAGACCGAACTTGTCTGACTGATAGTGTGAATTTTCAAGTGGACTCAATGTTACCAAACTAATTGGCTGTCTATTTTTTGCGATAGAAAGCTTGGGAGGGAGGGGGGAAGGGGGATGTATACAGGGTATAATGTGGGGTGTTCTAACTCTTTTTTTTACCGATGTACTAAACATGGAGTAGCCAGCCATGTCTTCATAGCGGCTAACATCTCCGATTTTTTTTGTGTATATAACAAAGAAAGGAAAAAAGGCGATCTTACTTTTGTATAGTCCTACGCGATGTACTGGTACTTCGAGATATAAAAAATACAGTCCCTGACAGCACAAGAAGCGTAGGGCGTTGCTTGCTATCATCACGCATCTTTGCTTCGTTCTTTGGCTTTCTAATCGGCTAACGCCAATAAAAACAGCCGTCATCGCCTGTAGAGCGATAAGATGGGACTCTGCCATGGGATAAGATTCTTATGCTTAAGAAAACGCAGAACATAGCATCTTATTACCTATCCAATGAGCTTCAGAACAAATCACGATGCAAGATCCGTAAAGACATCTTACTCTGAGCTTCTAAACGGCCAGTGAGTTTACAGTTATTCTTCAATTTTCCTTTCCCTACGAAATAGGAGACATAATTAACTTGAGATGTATGAACATGATTTCTGTATTCCAGGGGCTGGGCGCTGTTACACGCATTTGCTCCTTTATAATTTACGAGTAAACAATGAGCAACCGCGAAGATCATATGGAAGCTGTGGGAGATAGAATTTGTAGTTTATTTTTAGTTGCCTAGTGAGTTATACAAAATATTTATAACACTAATAACCATTCCGTGTTTTTTTTTCGTTTCGTACAGACATTGTTGGTCAGCCTCCGCCCATTTCGACACTAAACAGTGACCGGTAAGAAGAACCGTACGGGTATTGTACTCAAGACTCTAAACAGTAAAGCAATTGTTCAAGCCTCTTATCGGATGGCAGATGGCTGAAACAGCGTTGAAACAACGCCCCATTCCTGTTGCTAGTACGCTTACCATCCACGGAAATTCCCCTTCTGTGGCGTTCCGTCCTCCAATTATTCGTCCACCTGTGTTAAGGCTCGCACCGCATTTTTCACCTTAAGTTTCAGCCGTTTGGGGAAAAAAAGAAGAAATAATAAAGTGGCCTAAACCTATTCATTATTTAAGCACGTGGTTTACGTTTAACGTACATAGTTCACCTAAAGGTATGTCTCACTGCGAAGCTCGCTGAGTGCATATCACAGACTCTAAAAGAGGTCGGTGGGTCTCACGTTTTCGCAAAAGAATCGGTAAGCTTTCAGAAACCCTGATTAGATCGTTCTCCGTGATTTGCCCAAACCTTGATTTATGACTGCTCTTACGCTAATACTTATTCACTCCTTAAATTCTAGCGGATGCAATCGCGCATTCACTCACACAGAAACAGTCGCTGTAGATAGATTATCTTTCTTTCGTAGCATGTTTCACAAGCCACGGACAGATCTAACATTATATTTAACGGAAAATTATATATCACTTCGCCGCAGTCTTAGCCGTTGACTTAAATTAGTAGTAGTGTATTCTTAAGAGGAAAATGATACAGTAGTATGGTTTAATTGTCTCCACGAGGATCATCTTCGGCACCCTAATTTCGCACAACCATCTTTTTGCAGTCAATAATAGTTTTTGATAATGATCGCGTAACCAGCTCCGATCACCTCTCTTATAACTTTGCAGACTATCATTTCGCATGATCGCCCATGATAACAAAATGGACTAATCGGAAAAACGGCGAACACAACAATGGTTTCACACACCATATGATACCTTTATTTGAAACATAAATAATCACTACAAGAGGTGATTTCTGCACTAAAGTTTCGGTTCATGCTGGCGTCTGCAGATGAAAAGCAAGTTGGTGATCGGTGCTTCTAATGCGTTCCAGATCTGTCTACATTTAGGGATTCTGCCTGGTTTATGCCTTTTCCTACGTCTGCGTTATCGATTTGTGATGACAAGGCGGGAGTTACGTAACCTTATTTCGTTGTGGTATTTGCTCACTCTTTGTGTCGCCGAATAAGCATGTGTGACACATTTAAGTATGTGCGCATCCACAGGGTGCTGGAATTTAGGGTACTGACCCCGTTACTTCTTCGTATAACTTACCGCAAGAAAAAGAGGCGATAACATAACGTCCAGAACAATCAATTATGACACGTAAACTATGTATTTCACAATAAAACAAAATAAGGACACGTCTAATTGGTTCCATTCAAAGGCGCGAAAAAGATTTGGTGGATTTGATGATCGTTCAATTACTAGGCAAATAATCTATAACAAAGTAATTATATTCCTCATATTGCGACTAGAGAAAACAAACTAAAGCAATGATAAAATGCGGTACAGGTCCAAGGTTACTTCCTATTTTGTTTTCGATTTAACTTCGCTGAAAGTCCGCCACTACCCTTCGCTTCCAACGTAAACGTCGCAACAGCCCAGAACAGGATTATGAGAACCAAATTCGCGAGAGTGACGGCCGAAATAAGGAGTGCAGCTTTATGTCGAGCAGAGCTGTATATGGAGAGGGGATCGGGCAGAGCCAGGGCGTCCACCCGGCGCAGAAGGAGGGCTCTACATGCTCTCTTGGTTAGACAGAAGCCTAAAAGAATCCCTAACGTTGGTAGCGAGGAACAGTTTTAATCAAAGATACTTGGTTTTAATTGGCCCTTAAGAGTTAAATGTGCTATCTCTTCATGGCTGACAATAGTGTGCACGTGATGTTTCGATTATGATCCTGCAGAAAGCTCTAAGAAACAAATGTGCCGCTCGAACTCTGTTTTGCTCCAACAGTGTGTGAGCGCTCCGACGGCAGATTCCCGGCCCTCGGCGCCTGGCGTACGGATTATGTCCACCGTTCCGCTAGTCGCGCTCTTCCGCCATGATTTTGAATGACCTTGACTCAAAATTGAAACATCACGTGCACCATATTTTCAGTCACCAAGAGTTCCTCCGACGCACACTTATTTGTTTCGTTTCTCGCGACCACCGCCAGGGTATTATTTTCCGGCTTTTGGATGGCCACATTCGAATTTCTGAAGACGCCATGGAACACGCCCAGCACGCTTTCGGCTAATGGCGTCTCTCCATTTGACTCCTATACTTCCCAATGAATGGCCAAAGTCTCCGTATATACGGCTCTGATGTCGACTGGAGGGGCAGAAGTCTAAGTGGAGAGTCAAAACAAAATTGAAAAATAAAGTTCTCTCCAGCCTGTACCACACGTGGTATAACTGGAGGGGCGGCGAACCAGCTTGCTGCAGGTGCATGCACACGTCGTATTAGGGCCAAAGCGGAGTCAGCCTTCTGTCACCGATGACAATCCGTACCGCCCCATATTCCACGATTTCATATTTCATGAATAAAATGAGGTATTCGAATGTGCAGACAAGTTCATCACGGAGTAAGTGCTAAAGAGTGTGGTCACAGAGCAGCGGCCCATGCCACCATCGCTCAAGTGAGTGCGATGAGGCACAAAAAGAAATTCGAAGAATACGCACACCCGAGAACAACTCATCAATATTTCGTACTTCAGAGGGTTGAAACTACAGTAAAAAGATTCTTTGAAACATTTTGTTTTTGAACAAGGAGAATCTGAATTTTGGAACAGGTGTGCAGCAGAAGCATGCATAAGGCTGAAAAATCAGTAGCGTGCGCAGGATCTTACTTCGGAAGATAAAAACACCAAACTCGCAAAAAAAAAGATGGCCGAAAGTAAGAGAGATCAATTGACAAAACAAAAACAATCACATCTGTCAGTGCCCAGTATTAGTATTTAACAGACTTTTAACTTCAAATAAAGAGAGTTTTAAATGACTTGGGAGCAGAGAAGAGTCAGGCACAAGTGTTGGCGTAAATTTTAAACAATGAAAAAGTAAAGCAACAGTCAAGCTGGTGAATGACTGCCATACTTAAAGGGCAACTCCGGCCAAAACTCAAAATGAAATAAATTACTGGTATCGATGTTGTGACACAAAATACGACCCCAGCCAAAATATTACGTCCGTGGGACACCGCATTCTCAACTAATGCCGATAATAAAAATGCGACCCGGCGCGAGCCGCTGCTCCTTAGTGGGTGGCCAGCGGGTTGCCGATCGCTAAAGCAACATTGGGCCGTGACGTCAGTATCGATCTCTTTTTCCTCCGGTCCGGGCGTTGCGCGGAGTGCGCTTCTTTGAGCCGCTACCACCTCTACTTCGGCTTGTGATGAGAGTGTTTAGCCGTTGCTTTTACCTGTAGCCCGTGTAGCTTCGGTATAGCCTTTTGTTTATTTGCTTGTGACGACTCCAAGACTCGGTTTAGCGAGCAACTCGGTGCGCCCAAGACTGCCCAGCCGTTCCTCAAAAGATGCCGAGTGCAACTTGTAGCGCTGTGGGCTGCACAAACAACCCGCTGCGCAACATGGCGGTGCTTTTTCACAAGTTTCCAACGGACAAGAAATCGGAGAAGGTGTGGGTGAACGCTGTTCGACGAGTGCACTTTGGACTTCGGCTTTTACGCGCCCGAGAAAAAGAACGAAAAAACAGACGTGTACAGCCCAGCACACGTGTGTTTAGCGCGCCGCGGCCCAAGCCGGAGAGCCTCAAAGCTTCGTGTCTGGGACTGACCCGCAGCGCGAAAGCGAGAGGGCCCCCAGTACTGTACCGTAACTGGCAGCGCGTCGTAGAGCAACGCCGCTCCATCTACGGAGCCCCGATGACAATTTAGGCCTAGCGACGAGTACAGACGACCGCACACACGACGACAGCCGCCGAGTACGGCACCGAACGAGTTCACTCGTTTTCCAGTCGCTAGCTTTTGGGTATACAAGCGACGAATACGGCATAGCGCACGCACGGCGGCGGCCGCCGAGTACGGCACCGTACGAGTTCACGGGTTTTCCAGTCGCTAGCTTTTGGGTATACGCACTAACTCTTGCTACATATGCTGGTAACTACCACGTGTACAGAATTAAAACAAAATCAGCTTACCTCCTATCTTTAGACGGCTAGCGCAACAGAGGTAGGTGCCGCTCGGCCTGCGTACTCGTTGAACGAGAACGATCCTGACGTCACGTTCACATAGCGGCTGATTTCCAGTGTTGCCGGGGCCTCGAGCGGCTAGTTTCGGTTTTGTCGGCATTACACCTTGCAATTCATGGACGCTGACTGCACTAAAAACAGTCATAATCCCTAAATCGAAAGTATGGACCGGAGTTGCCCTTTAAGGAGGGACACTACCTAGAGAAAAAAATTCTCCAAAAAACATTGATTTTGAAAAATTACGTATTTACATCCATCTACATCCAGTGAGCATTCCCAGAAATTTTCAATAGTTTACACTGCATAGTTAATTTTTTATAAATTATTTTTCATCCACTGAAGCTAAAGGAAAGGTAGGGTTTGGAGCACTTTGGACACATTTTTTTCCGTTCAACTTTTTGGTAAAAATTCCATTTCAGTCGATCTATCGTTTAATAATGGCAACACAAAGAAGGCTCGTTCTTCACTTTTCCTGACTGAAATTTAATAAGGAATGCGCCTATGGAGCTTGTTTGCCACTTTACGGATGTCTTTTATGAAAAAAATGTTGACATTTTGTCGGAGACACAGAAGACCAAAAAGTTGTCAATTTCGCAGAGGAGAAAATTCATAGAAATCAACGACGTTCTACAAAAAACTTTCCATAGGCGCACTCTCCTAGGCATTTTGCTACACACCTAGCAAATACAAATCTTGAATATTGTGATAGTTTTCCGACGATAGATTAACTAAACATTGCAGGGGTGTTGCTGATAGAAGCTGCCCTAATTTCCTTCCCACTTAACCGACAGACCTAAATTTTGTTATGCACCCTCTAGCATGACCACCATCCTACCATGTAAATTTCATTAATTTTAAGCCAAGGGTTGAAAAGTTGACCCTCCGAGGGGGTGTATCCCTTTAAACCTGAGACATTAAAAAAAAAAGAACATATAATTTTTGACACCATCTCAAACTCAGCAACTCTGCTGAGTTCGAGAAGGTTTGTGTGCATGCTTTTTCTCCGTGTCTTTGGTTGCAAAACGGAAGTATTGCAAACGCCCGAAACTTCCAGGTAGCACCGATTATTTGTTGTTAAGATCTCTAACGCACCAATACCCGCGCACTGCGATTTCTCGATGGGTATACAGATTAAACGTGCTAAAGCTTAGACTACGGCGAGTCCGTATATCACAAACTACTAAAAATATTATACATTTACTTGTTCCACAAACATTCGATAGGTCAGGATTTTGCGTGTCCCTCAATAACGACAGAACCATCGAACATACAAAATAGGCGCACTAGAGCCATGTGCGTAATTATTTACGATGTACCTCAAACTGTACGCTAAACTATATGATCGCTGCCGAATGTGTATTGTTCCACGAATGCCAAAGTTTAATTAACGCATGAGACAGGTCACATGTTTTACCTGATGCCAAACAATATTATATAAATATTCAGAAGAAGTTAAGAGGTATTCATATCTTATTTCAACCTTTAAGTCAAACAAATGTCGTTCTCCTTCCGACGAGATAATATTCCTTGCGACGTCCGAGAGTGAAAAAAAGCATAAAAATTTTCTTTCATTCTTGATTGCCTCTTGCCAGACCTCGCTGAATTCGGCAATGGAGTGAAGAATGCGAAGGTACACTTTTGCACCTCATCGCGTGATCACGGCATTGTCATTTCTCGGTTAAATTTTGAAATGAGCAAATATATGGATATAACAAAAGTATTCAGGCGAGCTCCTGTTGCGAGTTCTTGTCCTTGTCGACTGGCGAATGGTCGGAGGGGGCGACAGAAGGGAGGTTTTTTAATTGGTTCACGTAGCCTTGAAGGGGTTTTCAATTATCTTGTCGGGTAGCTTGGTAGAGTGGTGTCTGGGTGCAGGTCGGTCAGTCTGTCTCGGTTTTGCCAACTTTGCGGCGGCACGTCTTTTTGTTTTCCTCGTTTCCCTTTGTGTGGGTGGCAATAAATATGTGTTTGTTTATGAATAAACTTAGCTGCGTTTGAGATTGTGTGTCGTCT
>JAZHYW010021253.1:0-21139 GCA_037355805.1 Ixodes ricinus
TAAAAAAATCAACCCTTAAAATGGTGGCTCCAATCAACCAAAAACCTTCCGAATGAGTGACTCAGGTTTCCTTCAAGAAGTTGCACAATGGACTGCATTTTAGACTCTAGTCACTTGGATGGAACACGAACCTAAGCTTGAAAAAAGTACAGTTGCCTTATTGTTAGATATTAAGCGAGCATATAACATTGTTAGTCATGTACGCCTTATACGCAGTCTTGTAAAACTCAGAGTTAGAGGCCGTGTTTTACGATAAATTAATAGTTTCGTTACAAATAGGACTATATTTATGCAGACAACAAATAGAGAGTCCGGAAGAAACGTTTTCAAACATGCGTTCCGCAGGAAAATGTTCTCAGTCCAACATTATTTAATCCAATCATGGCTGAACTAACAAGACATATTCCATCACCCATTGTTGTCACAATATATGCAGACGATATTTCTATATGGATTTTAAATTGTTCTGTTGAAACACAAAGGATACAACCTCAAACTGGACACAAAATCATTGAGCAATAGTTAAATGAACGCGGTATTAAAAAGGGTTGAGAGTAGCTAGGCACAAGTAACTGGAAATCGGTAACTATGTACTTTTGTTGTGCCTGAGGTACAAACCTAGGTACTTTCATTTCTCAAAATATGTATCTGATATTAGTTACATTTTCAGTAACTTGTAACTAAGGAAGTTACTTTTAGATATGCTTTTCGATTCACATCGTCAAAATCGTAGAAACTATAAATTTTAAAATATTAACACACTATCATATGCCGTAATTACCGTTGAGTTGAGAACAACCTGGGAGGCGCTGACTTGATCAAACGACGTTTTAACAAGCGAAGCCCCGCCCATAATATTTCATCGAACGACACTTTAGCGAATGGCGGTGTTCATTTAAGCGAACGGTGGATTAGCCATGCCGTTCTAGCGACACCAATTTATCGAATCGCTTCGGAACGCCGTTTAGGGTGTATAGCGACCTGCTTCCTATGTGTCAAACAAAAATCGACTTCATTGTGTGTTTGAAGCTCCTCTGACAGCTATACAAGGAAGAGATAACTTGAAAGATCTGCACAGTTTTTTGTTGCCTGTATCTTGTCCTGGTAGTGGCCTCCTTCTGCCATAAATACAATATAAAATATAATTGAAAATAAACTGTATTACAAGCGTAAAGCAATATAACATCGCGTATATAATACAGTTTCTACTTAATAAATCGGACACAAATATTGCAGTTATCAAAACTGAAAACGTTCAGAACGAAAAAAAAAGGACTCTTCTTTTCTCACTAACAAAATAAAAAGGTTCGAGGTACACCTAAGGACTTCTTATTAGTTGCGAATACGAAATCATGCATGCCGTTCCTTCGCTCCCTTATTTCGTCTGCGGCGTACCTGCGTCGACGGTCGAGCGCGCGCGCTCTCCTCGCCAGGCTGACCTTAAGCGTGGAGCGGTGGAGCCGCTGCTCGCGGAAACGCAGCGCCATGGGGAGGCGCTCATTGAAACTGACGCGTGGCAGCTTCATATTACTGCTATCTTGAGTGGCTTTCTGCGTTGTTTCGTAGCTGGGATGTCTCAGATCGTGGCTTCGGGAATTTATCTGCCGTTTGGCGCGACTGACGACGTCGACTCGATCCATAAAACAAATAATGCTTTCGCAAAAAAAAGAAAAAAAAACGGGGAAGTTTGAAGCTTTTAGCTCGTCGTCTCGAAAGATAGGTGCATTTGCACTCGACTCATGCGTTTCTTCATGCGGCCTACGTCTTCTGGGCACGTCGACGTCAGCACCGTCTCTGAGGGCAAGCTAGTCAACAAGCCAGTTTCGGCGGTTTCGGCGTGGCATGGTGAACAGTGGAAGGTGTGTCCTCGGTGAACCATTTGGAGCGTGGGGCAGGTGAAAACTAAACTCCGATGTGGACATAGCATTGTCACCAATACAGCACATTTATCGAACTCGTGTTTGTGTGTATCCTTACAATAAAAAGCTTTACTTCCAAGATATTTTCACAAATTTGTGGAAAATAATTGAAATATTTTAGAAGCTAACTGTACCTGTACCTAGGTACATTTTTAAGCAAGTACCTCCGTATATTTTCGCATGGGTAAGTGTAACTCTATCTTAGGTACATTTTTGAAGTAACTTACAATCCTCGTATGGACATAGCCCCTACAAAAGCCGGTGGTGCTCCCCTTCACGAGGAAGCACTTTAAAGGACTTCAACTCTCAATGAAGAGTCAGATACTCGAACGCGTAAAATGCCACCTATTTCTTGGAGTATTCATGGATGAATGTCTTACATAGTACAAACAAATGGAAATGTTGGAAGACAAAATAAACAGAACAATATACATCATTCGTTATTTTGCTCGGACAAACTGAGGAGGCCCAAGGTAGTCCCAGTTAGTTTTACGCTCAGATCTGTGACGTCAAACGATTGCTTACTGAATTTCAGCACTATGTGCTTTATCAGCAACACAACAGAATAGACTCATATCTTATGTTGGCCCGAAGTTCTGCGAGTTTGTCTCGGCGTACCGCATCCGACATTTGGCACCCTTGTATCGGGAGAAGCCAAGCAATTGCCAGTATTACCATTATGTGAACGGCAACTACTGCTTCATTTCCTACGAGTATCGACGCAGCGCTGTAACCACCCACTCGCTGATGCATTATTCACTCGAAGCGAATTGTGTACCACGCTATGCGCTTGTAACATCCACTTTTCAACAACCTTGCTACAAGGTATGGGTTCAAGGATCTAACAAACCACCCTGGATGTACTAGGCCCCAGGGATCAAAATAGATCTACCAGATTTCAAATCAAGAGCAACAACGACTGCATTGGTTATTGCTCAAAGTATCCTTTCATACACTGAGGAAACATATAGCTGATCATGTACTTGTATAAGGCGATGGATCCACAGAGGAGGACGGATCAACATCGGCATATATCATGCCAACACTTAGAGTCCAAAACTCATACCGACCTTCCCGCAGAAAGTCATCGACACTGGCGGAGCTACACGCTATCATCTCTTCGGTAGACCATATAAGAGAGACAAAGCGGTTGAATCAAGTGGCTTATATGTACTGATTATCAGGCAGCACTTAAAGCTATCAACACAATGAACCCTTAAATGCTCGAACTCATCACTCGTTTATAGAATTATAGAAGCTACTATTAATTGCCTAAATTCTGGACATGCAATAAGGTAACAGTGAATCCCAGGATATAGCGGCATCCTAGTAAATATGGAAGCAGACAAGGTTGCAGCAAACGCACACACTTGTGACAGGGTGCAAATGATACCTTATGCAAGTAACGGCATAAAATCTATAGGAGAGAATCACCTCTAAAGAAATACTCGCCAGATACATAATATAATGTGTGGGTGTCCTATAGCCCCTAGCCCGATCGGGACCGCGCTCCGCCTCGCTCACCGAGAAACCAGACGACACCCGCTGCCATGAAAAATGAGTTTTATAAATACAGTTCTCCGGCTCTGCCGCTGGCTTGGCCTCCCCCGGTTGTGGCGACCGTCGCTGCTTTGCCGGTCTGCCTCGATGGTGCAGGCTCCCGGCAGGCGCGCGGAAGGTCAGGGTCCTGCGACTCCGCGATGAAAACAGCTTCTGCCCCTCGAGCTCTGCCGGATTCGACTGCCCCGCCCGTGCTGTCCCGTTAAACCTCTTCTTTTTTTCCCCTTCTTCTCTTCCCCTCGCGTCTCGCCCTATGCTCTCCTCTTCCTCGTCCCCTACAAATGATCGAGGTAGAAACTCCATAATATAACAAGTAGACCCAAATATCAATTTACCACAGCAAAATGATCCTTCCAAAAAAATTTTAAACGTTAATACACCACTCACGTTTGAGAGTAGCATACACGAATGCATTTTTGTATAAAATTAACTAATAAATTACCCTAGCTACGAATGTGGGCAGAAGACAAAGAAAACTATAACATCTTTTCATCGATTGCCTTCGCATCAACCAGACCCGATCACGGCTAAAAATGCGACTGCACATTATTGAAAATTAACAATTTTCTCTACACAAGATAGTAGGACCATGGCCTAATCATAGCTCCTAGAAATAAGCATTTTCGATAATCAAACAATTCCTGGAAAAGACTGATATTGTAAATAGCTACTAAAACTGGAAGTACTATATAAGGTTGTATATATCTGTTCAGGTGAATGAAAATGAATAACTTTACATGTTCGTTAAGAATTGTGGTGCGATAAGGGATGTCACATGTGAAAGACCGAACTTGTCTGACTGATAGTGTGAATTATCAAGTGGACTCAATGTTACCAAATGACTGACTGCTTTTTTTTTGCGGTAGAAAGCTTGGGAGGGAGGGGGGAAGGGGGATGTATACAGGGTAATGTGGGATGTTCTAACTCTTTTTATTTAACGATGAACTAAACATGGAGTAGCCAGCCATGTTTTCATAGCGGCCAACATCTCCCTTTTTTATTTAACAAAGAAAGAAAAAAAGATCTCACTTTTTTGTATAGTTTTGCGCTATGTACTGGTACTTCGAGATATAAAAAATACAGTCCCTGACAGCACAAGAAGCGTAGGTCGTTGCTTGTTATCATCACGCATCTTGCTTCTTTCTTTGGCTGTCTAATCGGCTAACGCCCATAAAAAAAACCGTCATCGCCTTTAGAGCGATAACATATGACTCGCTATGGAATAAGATTTTTTATGCTTAAGAAACGCAGAACATAGCAGTGACGAGCATCTTATTTCCTATCTAATGAGCTTAAGAACAAATCACGATGCAAGATCCGTAAAGACATCCCACTCTGGGCTTCTAAACGGCCAGTGAGTTTACAGTTATTCTTCACTTTTGCCTTTCCCTACAAAATAGAAGACATAATTCATTTTAGATGTATGAACATGATTTCTGTATTCCAGGGGCTGCGCGCAGTTACACGCATTTGCTCCGTTATAATTTACAAGTAAACCATGAGAAACAGCAAAGATCATATGGAAGCTGTGGGAGATTGAATTTGTCGTTTATTTTGTAGTTGCCAATAGTAGGTTACAAGTCAAGAAGGTAGCGGTAAATGCCCCTCAAAGGGAATCATATATCCCTCCGCCACCTCCCCATCCAATAGCGTCCCATCGTTTTCGTGACGTCGTGGCCAAAGCGGGAGAGGGTTGTGCCTTGCTTTGAAGATTTGCTTTATCTTTCGACCTTGACTTAGCGTTGTGGCAGCCACGAGAGGGAGATTAGAAGTCGTTTTGTTTCCGATGGAAACAAAACGACTTTGGGAGATTAGCTTCCCTTCCGATGGATGCAAAGGCCACTTTCAGGGGCTCGGTTTCCTCTCCGATGAATACAAAGGTCGCTTTCTTAAAAAAGGGGGGGGGGGTCGGAGACAAGTTGGTATCAGTCTGTATGCATTATCTATTCATTAAAGCGGAACAAGGGAGTGTTTCCAGGAACTATTCTTTCGACTGCGGATGAATTTCAAACGGTCGCATCACGATTATGGGAGGAGCTTCTCCTACCTTCTTGACTTGTAACCGACTATAGTGAGTTATACAAAATATTTGATATCACTAATAATCATTCAGTGTTTTTTTCTTCGTTTCGTACAGACATCGTTGGTCAGCCTCTGCCCGTTTCGACACTAAACAGTGACCGGTAAGAAGAACTGTGACGGGTAATATACTCAAGACTCTAAACAGTAAAGCAATTGTTCAAGCCTCTTATCGGACAGGCAGACGGCTGAGACAGCGTTGAAACAACGCCCCATTCCTGTTGTTGTACGCTTACCATCCACGGAAATTCCCTTCTGTGGCGTTCCGTCCTCCAATTATTCGTGCACCTGTGTTAAGGCTCGCACCGCATTTTTCACCTAAAGTTTCAGCAGTTTGGGGGAAAAGAGAAGAAGAAAATGAAGTGGGCTAAACCTATTCATTATTTAACATCTGATTTAAGTTTTACGTACATAGTTCACCTAAAGGTGTGTCTCACTGGCTGTGTTCCAAAATTTACTCGATCCGACTCCGGAGTAAAGGTTTCGTACCGTGGCGTTCCAAAACTTACTCGAGCTTACTCGATGACGTCAGAACTCGCGTTCCAGAAGCGGGTTGTTTACTCCGGAGTAATTACTCGCGCTACCCTCCTCGATCGAGGGGTAACGTCGGATCAAATCGAGTAAATACGTCACGTGATCTGTTCGTCGTCTGCTTTCTGCGCCGACAGCCGTCAAAGCTCGCTTGCTCCGTTGGTTTTGGTGGCGGACGTTCGAAATGACAAAGAATGAGGTGCAGCATGTGTGGTTATTGCGATTTGCTGTTTTCAACGCACGAATTGACTGCATTACATCCAGACCGTGCACCTTCCTCGGGAAGGTATACTTGTTATTATCAGAGTGCGAGCGTAAACAGGAGCTTCTCCGCATTCTCGTCCTCGGCGTTGGAGGGAATGCCGTATTCTCACGTTCAAGGCTGAAAATGTTTGAACGCAGTAAATGATAAGGTAGTATTTTTGTTTCCTCCAGAGTGTGTGTAATGAGAGGATAACGCTTGTAAAGCAGTGAAGGCTTCAAAGATTTTATTGTAATCATATTCGCGTCAAAGCGAACGTAAGTTTCATATCATTCTTGAGAAAGCACCCTCGCGCTGTACCACTACACCGTGTGGAATCAATTTCTGCAAAACATGATCGGTGCAAATTACAATGCGTGGAATATGTGCGTTTAGGGCAATCGCGCTGATTAATAAAAACACTTTTTTTAATGTCTAACTGTAAGGAGTAAGTAATTTTTATCTCAATATACAGCTCAAAAGGAAGGTGAGTAAAAGGAGCTGGTGGATCCACCTCAAAAAACACCGCGTCGTCATTAATATTATCGTCTCTTCGAGTGCTTTCTTCATGATCAAAAGGATCGTCTGCTATTTTCTGCCATCGCTGCTGTGTTTTCTTTTGCCGTAGCCCAAGACGAAGCCAATCCGCATAGTATCCAGGTGATTATCCCGGCCGTTCCAAAATCGAGTCGCGGATCGTTTACTCGCGATGTCACGTGGTATTACCCGCTGACGTAGGAGGCAGGTTACTCGGGTAAGATTTGGAACATAGCCACTGCGAAGCTCGCTGAGTGCATATCACAGACTCTAATAAAGGTCGGTGGGTCTAAGTTTTCGCAAAAGAATCGGTAAGCTTTCAGAAACCCTGATTAGATCGTTCTCCGTGATTAGCCCAAATCTTGATTATGACTGCTCTTCCGCTAATATTTCTTCACTCCTTAAATTCTAGCGGATGCAATCGCGCATTCACTCACACAGAAATTGTCGCTGTAAACAGATTATCTTTCTTTCGTAGCATGTTTCACAATCCGCGGACAGATCTAACATTATATTTAACGGACAATTATATATCACTTAGCCGCAGTCTTAGCCGTTGACGTAAATTAGTAGTAGTGTATGGTTAAGAGGAAATGAGACAGTAGTATGGTTTAATTGTCTCCCACGAGGGATCATCTTCGGTACCCTAATTTCGCACAACCATCTTTTTGCAGTGCAGTTGTGGGAATTCCCTTTGGGGGGGGGGGGTTACCACTTATAAACACAGAAGGTTCTTTGGGTCCGGATGATGACGTGTTTATTGACTAAAATGCCAACACGCTTCGCTCTTAGACATGAAAAGTCTGGGCGCTGGCTCAATTGCCAGTATCACCCGGTCGGTTTCCCGCGCTGCCGCATTAGACAGATTCACGGAAAGTCGGAGGCCCACAAAGAAAAACCGAGCTCCGTAGAGCCAGGGCCTCCGCCGACGAGAGCCCCTGGCACTCCTTCGGGGCCAGCTTATGTAGCCTCGGAGAATGGACGCGCCCGGGGAGGCCGCTAGCAGTCGCGTCCATTATAACTCTCAAGGGTGTGCCGAAGGCGCGTTCACCCAAAATGGGCAAGGGAGAGCCGGCCCCTTCGGGGAATTCGGCCTCGTGGTTCCTTGTATCCGGGAGGCCGACGCCATTGGTGACGACGACTCCCACGGCCTGCTCGAAGCTAGACCTAGATAGGGATATAGGGAACCCCATGGTTCCCACACTCCCCTCTTCTCAAGGCTAAGGTAGGCCTAAAAATAAAATGGCCTACCGGCTCTCAAAAACAAAATCAAAACAAAAAAAAAAGCGCTAGAGCGAAAAGAGCATGCCGCAAAGAAAAACACAAAGAAATAAAAAAAACGATCAGCGCGGTACATGCTGAAAAACGCTAGCTCGCTGCTTGCAAGTGGACCCCGGGTGCAGTCGAACTCTGCAGCCCACGCTTCTTGGCAGGCTTACCGGGAGCAGCGTTGAACGGTCCGCGTAGTGGCCTGGCTTGGGCAGGAAGGACGGCCCGGTCACTCCACGACGAAATGTTCGAAGAACCACGGAAAGTACGGCGGCTGGGCGTCTCTCCTTGGGGACGCACCATGTGGCACGGGCACTGTCACTGGGTCCGTGACGGGATGCGAGCTGCTTGTTGTCGGCACGGGTCCACAGCTTGGGTCCGCGACTGGATGCCACGTGTTGCTGGCCTGGAGACGAGTCCAGGCAGCGGGAGGGTGGCTGCCGCCATCTTGGTCAGCAGCCGAGGAGCCGGATCTTCTGGGGACAGGAAGGGGGACTGGCAGGCCGGCGACGCCGCGGCGACGGCGACGATGACGCTCCCTGGCGTCGATGCCACCTCGACGTGGAACCATGACCCAGGAACCGCCGGGCACTGGAATGCAGCCTGCGCTCTGCCCCCTCTCCCGTTTCGTCTCCCCAAGAGGAAGCTTCGGAAATTCCGAGCAAGGTGGAGCCGTCCAACTGAGGACACTCGACCAATCTCTGGGTGCACAAGGCCCCAGAGATAAAAAGAGGCAGAGACAAAGGTGTCTTTTCTGCCGTGAGTCACGTGCATCGCACTGGCTCGGCTTGCGAAGTTATTGTGAAAATAGTTCCACGACTCCGCTTAATGTGAACACGGATGTCCACATACCAAGCTGACTCGCGTCACCCCGGACAATGGATTTGTTGGTGACCATTCGACGAGGCAAAGTTCTTTGTAGCTGCTTTTGCTAACGATGCCTAATCGCTTCGATTTGCGGGCGCAATGAAATGTCAAATGCGCCACCCTGTCCTTTCTTGTGATATTGAAACGATGCAGGGCTGCAATCGGGCAGGCTCGCCAACATTGTTATTTTTCAAACATGTTAGCTTTTACCTTAGGCTAAAATACAAATGCCTGTGGCCAGGTATAGCACAGCGACCTAACTTCGAAAAGTCTTGGAGCCGCGTGCTGCCCTGGCCAACGCGAACAAAGGAGAGCACCGAATGCACCTCCCAGCCGCGCAGGACAGCCACCTTGAACTGCAATGTTCGTAGAGGCCAAGCGCCGTAGCACGAGTTTATCCGCATCAGCAAGAACAGAAACCGATCCCAAATAAAAAGAACCCCGTGCCAACAGCAATACAAGACTGTTTACGGCACCGACGTCGGCAACAACACGAGTTGCTCGACCCGGCGAGTACGCTGCCCGGCTGCCAAAGCCCGTCTGCAACAATGCAAGTTGCTTAGCGACGTTAGTGGCAAGCGTACCGCCCGGCGGACGCACCGCCCGACTCCGCAGAGTCCGCGAAAGTATTTACAAACTATTCACATATTTACACCCCGGATCGTTCTGCTGAGCATCAAAAACTCATCGGTGCTACCGTCGATTCCCAACGAACACTTCGAGTGCCGTGGTTCACGATCTTGTCCAGTGACCGCATGGCGGTCACCTTAATCGGACACGCAATCATCTCGGGACGCTGTTCAACCTGTTGCACTGCCCGGTAGCACGATTGAACTGCTCCCGGACCCCGCGGCGTTTTCACAATTAACGTCGCTTTTACGGGGTCGCAACTCGATAGGTGGCCCTCAAAGGTTCCTAACGTTATTGTTGCATGCGACGCTCACTGACTTTTGGCCGGAGTCGATCGCGGGTAAACGGAACATACTAAAATCTAGTTGCCGAAAACCATGCTCACGCCAGTCCTCTGTCCCTTGATAGCGGGAAGGAAAGACGGAGTAAAAAGGAAATCATTTCGACTCACTCAGTTTTCCTGGGGGCCTTTGTTCCGGGGTCGCTTGGTCCACCTGATGGCTACTGGTCCGTCGACGCGGCGACGAAGGGCACCATCGGCGGTCTCCGCACCCTCGCTAGGCTGGGACCGGTGTTCGTTCGCAATCACCCGCGCTGCGTATTCTAGCAGTGGGCGATGCAGGCACAGCGCATTTTCTCGCTCCGAGATACGCTTTTAGTTTGTGCGCTGACGGGGTGTCCACTCTGGGTGGGCCCCGCGAGCCGTCTCGAAGGCAAAAAGCTGCACTTGCTTCTTGTTGCGTCACCGTACTTTGTTCGAGAACGGGGTTGACCTCGAAAAGCGCAGGTGCGCTCTTCCCAGCAAAGTAGGCTGGCGTCGTCCCGAAAGGGAATGCCTCGGACGCATTCCGGGCGTTGAGTCACCTCCGTTTGGGAAGCGAGCTCGGCTGAAAAGACACTGCATTGTGTCCGTGCGTGGCTGACGTGGCCACTAAGCCGTTGAGTGGCAGCGGGTGTCGGGCGTTCGCCTCTCCCTTTGTCCACCTGTTTGATCCTTGGCCGGAAATTGACCTGGTTCGCTATCTTAGCGAAAGGAGATGGATGCTGCTGTCTTTGCAGTCCTTGGAAAGCCGCACGTTGGGGCGCCAAATGTGGGAATTTCCCTTTGGGCGAGGGGGGTAATGGTCACCACTTAGTAAATCGACAGAAGGTTCTTTGGGTCCGGATGATCGACGTGTTTATTGACTGAAATGCCAACACGCTTCGCTCTTAGACATGAAAAGTCTGGGCGCTGGCTCAATTGCCAGTATCACCCGGTCGGTTTCCCGCGCTGCCGCATTAGACAGATTCACGGAAAGTCGGAGGCCCACAAAGAAAAACCGAGCTCCGTAGAGCCAGGGCCTCCGCCGACGAGAGCCCCTGGCACTCCTTCGGGGCCAGCTTATGTAGCCTCGGAGAATGGACGCGCCCGGGGAGGCCGCTAGCAGTCGCGTCCATTATAACTCTCAAGGGTGTGCCGAAGGCGCGTTCACCCAAAATGGGCAAGGGAGAGCCGGCCCCTTCGGGGAATTCGGCCTCGTGGTTCCTTGTATCCGGGAGGCCGACGCCATTGGTGACGACGACTCCCACGGCCTGCTCGAAGCTAGACCTAGATAGGGATTAGGGAAACCCAAGGTTCCCACACAGTCAATAATAGTTTTTGATAATGATCGTGTAACCAGCTCCGATTACCTCTCTTATAACTGTGCAGATTATTATTTCGCATAATCACCCATGATAACATAATGAATTAATCTGAAAAACGGCGAACACAACAATAGTTTCACACACCATATGGTACTTTTCTTTGAAAGAGAAATAATCACAACAAGATATGATTGCTGCACTGAAGTTTCAATTCATGCTAGCGTCTGCAGATGAAAAGCAAGTTGTTGATCGGTGCTTCTAACGTGTTCCAGATGTGTCTACATTTAGGAATTCTGCCTGGTTTATGCCTTTACCTACGTTTGCGTTATCGATTTGTGATAAGATGGCGGAGTTACGTAACCTTATTTTGCTGTAGCATTTGCTCACTCTTTGTGTCGCCGAATAAGAATGTGTGACATATTTAAGTATGTGCACATCCACAGGATGCTGGATTTAAGTTACTGACCCCGTTTCTTCTTCGTATAACTTACCCCAAGAAAAAAGAGGCGATAACATTAACGAAACTCCGCGCTTGACAGCTACGCCCAGAACAATAAATTATGACATGCAAACTATGTATTTTACAGTAAAATAAAATAAGGACACGTCTAATTGGTTCCACTCAAAGGAGCGAAAAACTTAGATGGTTCTGATGATCGTTCAATTATTAGGCAAATAATCTATAACAGAGTAATTATATTCCCGAAATTGCGACTAGAGAAAACAAACTAAAGCAATGATAAAATGCGGTACAGGTCCCAGGTTGCTTCCTATTTTGTTTTCGATTTAATCTCGCTGAAAGTCCGTCACTAACCTTGGCTTCCAAACGTAAACGTCGCAACAACCCAGAACAGGATTATGAGAACCAAATTCCCGAGAGTGACGGCCGAAATAAGGAGTGCAGCTATGTGTCGCGCAGAGCTGTATATAGAGAGTTTGGTCTATGGGAGCATCGGGGAGAGCCAGGTCGTCCACCCGACGCAGAAAGAAGGCTTTACATGCTCTCTTGGCTAGCCAGAAGCATAAAAGAATCTCTGGCGGTGGTAGCGAGAAACAGTTTTAATCCAAGATATGTGGTTTTAATAAGCCCTTGAGAGTTAAATGTCCCGATTGTAAAAATAGTTTATACCGGAATGTCTTTGCCAGTAAAAGTCTATTTTACTGGATTATGGAACTGTTTTCACTTCCAGTAAAGCCGTAGTTTACCGGAATGTCACCGGATATTTCATTGGAATGTCACCGGTTGTTTTACAGGAATGTTACCAAAGTTTTACCGGAATGTCAACACATTTTTTATTAGAACGTCACCGGACTTTTACCGGAAGGTTATTTCCAGTAAAAATCTATTTTACTGGATTATGGGACACTTTTCACTTCCAGTAAAGCCAGAATTTACCAGAAGATCGCCAGATTGGCCGAAATTTACCGTGTTTTTTGTTTCTTTTTCGGATGTCAACAAAAGACACTTAGGAGGAAGCCTGTGAACCGTGGTTGGTGTATGTTTACCAGATGCTGAACGATTCGGTAACAATCAAAGTGGTTAGTCCATAGAGACCTGAAGGTTCTATGTATTTATTTAACAGAGTCGATACCAGTGAAACAATTTGCACAGCTGTAGACAAGAGCGATCTGACCAAATAGGAACAACCGAGTTCTTTGTCGCAAAATATATCTTTCAAGGTACTCACAATGCCGCTGGGTAAATTCCTAGACGTACGGTAGCTCAACTAATAAAACCGTGCAGGTGCACTACACGGACACACACACGTATACTGTCAGTAGCACGTTTAGCGAAAACCGCGAACGCGCGGAACGAACATCCGCTGCCGTTGAGAAATCACGGGCACAGATCACGAAGTCGTCCCTGATGCCGTCGCCGCGGGTGCACCAGGCGGACACATACACAATCTCAGTAGCACGCTTAGCGAAAACCACGAACGCGCGGAACGAACATCCGCCGCCATTGCGAAATCACGCGCATAGTCACAATGTCGTCTCTGATGTCGTCACCGCGGGTACACCAGGCGGACACATACATGTCAGTAGCACGCTTAGCGAATACCACGAACGCGCGAAACGAACATCCGCCGCCATTGCGAAATCACGTGCATAGTCACAATGTCGTCTCTGGATGTCGTCACCGCGGGTACACCAGGCGGACACATAGATGTCAGTAGCACGCTTAGCGAAAACCACGAACGCGCGGAACGAACATCCGCCGCCATTGCGAAATCACGTGCATAGTCACAATGTCGTCTCTGATGTCGTCACCGCGGGTACACCAGGCGGACACATAGATGTCATTAGCACGCTTAGCGAAAAGCACGAACGCGCGAAACGAACATCCGCCGCCATTGCGAAATCACGTGCATAGTCACAATGTCGTCTCTGATGTCGTCACCGCGGGTACACCAGGCGGACACATAGATGTCAGTAGCACGCTTAGCGAAAACCACGAACGCGCGGAACGAACATCCGCCGCCATTGCGAAATCACGTGCATAGTCACAATGTCGTCTCTGATGTCGTCACCGCGGGTACACCAGGCGGACACATAGATGTCAGTAGCACGCTTAGCGAAAACCACGAACGCGCGGAACGAACATCCGCCGCCATTGCGAAATCACGTGCATAGTCACAATGTCGTCTCTGATGTCGTCACCGCGAGAACACCAGGCGGACACATAGATGTCAGTAGCACGCCTAGCGAAAACCACGAACGCGCGGAACGAACATCCGCCGCCATTGCGAAATCACGTGCATAGTCACAATGTCGTCTCTGATGTCGACACCGCGGGTACACCAGGCGGACACATAGATGTCAGTAGCACGCTTAGCGAAAAGCACGAACGCGCGGAACGAACATCCGCCGCCATTGCGAAATCACGTGCATAGTCACAATGTCGTCTCTGATGTCGTCACCGCGGGTACACCAGGCGGACACATAGATGTCAGTAGCACGCTTAGCGAAAACCACGAACGCGCGGAACGAACATCCGCCGCCATTGCGAAATCACGTGCATAGTCACAATGTCGTCTCTGATGTCGTCACCGCGGGTACACCAGGCGGACACATAGATGTCAGTAGCACGCTTAGCGAAAACCACGAACGCACGGAACGAACATCCGCCGCCATTGCGAAATCACGTGCATAGTCACAATGTCGTCTCTGATGTCGTCACCGCGGGTACACCAGGCGGACACATAGATGTCAGTAGCACGCTTAGCGAAAACCACGAACGCGCGGAACGAACATCCGCCGCCATTGCGAAATCACGTGCATAGTCACAATGTCATCTCTGATGTCGTCACCGCGGGTACACCAGGCGGACACATTGATGTCAGTAGCACGCTTAGCGAAAACCACGAACGCGCGGAACGAACATCCGCCGCCATTGCGAAATCACGTGGCATAGTCACTAATGTCGTCTCTGATGTCGTCACCGCGGGTACACCAGGCGGACACATTGATGTCAGTAGCACGCTTAGCGAAAACCACGAACGCGCGGAACGAACATCCGCCGCCATTGCGAAATCACGTGCATAGTCACAAGGTCGTCTCTGATGTCGAAACCGCGGGTACACCAGGCGGACACATAGATGTCAGTAGCACGCTTAGCGAAAACCACGAACGCGCGGAACGAACATCCGCCGCCAATGCGAAATCACGTGCATAGTCACAATGTCGTCTCTGATGTCGTCACCGCGGGTACACCAGGCGGACACATAGATGTCAGTAGCACGCTTAGCGAAAACCACGAACGCGCGGAACGAACATCCGCCGCCATTGCGAAATCACGTGCATAGTCACAATGTCGTCTCTGATGTAGTCACCGCGGGTACACCAGGCGGACACATAGATGTCAGTAGCACGCTTAGCGAAAACCACGAACGCGCGGAACGAACATCCGCCGCCATTGCGAAATCACGTGCATAGTCACAATGTCGTCTCTGATGTCGTCACCGCGGGTACACCAGGCGGACACATAGATGTCAGTAGCACGCTTAGCGAAAAGCACGAACGCGCGGAAACGAACATCCGCCGCCATTGCGAAATCACGTGCATAGTCACAATGTCGTCTCTGATGTCGTCACCGCGGGTACACCAGGCGGACACATAGATGTCAGTAGCACGCTTAGCGAAAACCACGAACGCGCGGAACGAACATCCGCCGCCATTGCGAAATCACGTGCATAGTCACAATGTCGTCTCTGATGTCGTCACCGCGGGTACCACCAGGCGGACACATAGATGTCAGTAGCACGCTTAGCGAAAACCACGAACGCGCGGAACGAACATCCGCCGCCATTGCGAAATCACGTGCATAGTCACAATGTCGTCTCTGATGTTGTCACCGCGGGTACACCAGGCGGACACATAGATGTCAGTAGCACGCTTAGCGAAAACCACGAACGCGCGGAACGAACATCCGCCGCCATTGCGAAATCACGTGCATAGTCACAATGTCGTCTCTGATGTCGTCACCACGGGTACACCAGGCGGACACATAGATGTCAGTAGCACGCTTAGCGAAAAACCACGAACGCACGGAACGAACATCCGCCGCCATTGCGAAATCACGTGCATAGTCACAATGTCGTCTCTGATGTCGTCACCGCGGGTACACCAGGCGGACACATAGATGTCAGTAGCACGCTTAGCGAAAAGCACGAACGCGCGCGGAACGAACATCCGCCGCCATTGCGAAATCACGTGCATAGTCACAATGTCGTCTCTGATGTCGTCACCGCGGGTACACCAGGCGGACACATAGATGTCAGTAGCACGCTTAGCGACAAGCACGAACGCGCGAAACGAACATCCGCCGCCATTGCGAAATCACGTGCATAGTCACAATGTCGTCTCTGATGTCGTCACCGCGGGTACACCAGGCGGAAACATAGATGTCAGTAGCACGCTTAGCGAAAACCACGAACGCGCGGAACGAACATCCGCCGCCATTGCGAAATCACGCGCATAGTCACAATGTCGTCTCTGATGTCGTCACCACGGGTACACCAGGCGGACACATAGATGTCAGTCGCACGCTTAGCGAAAACCACGAACACGCGAAACGAACATCCGCCGCCATTGCAGAAATCACGTGCACAGTCACAATGTCGTCTCTGATGTCGTCACCGCGAGAACACCAGGCGGACACATAGATGTCAGTAGCACGCTTAGCGAAAACCACGAACGCGCGGAACGAACATCCGCCGCCATTGCGAAATCACGTGCATAGTCACGATGTCGTCTCTGATGTCGACACCGCGGGTACACCAGGCGGACACATAGATGTCAGTAGCACGCTTAGCGAAAAGCACGAACGCGCGGAACGAACATCCGCCGCCATTGCGAAATCACGTGCATAGTCACAATGTCGTCTCTGATGTCGTCACCGCGGGTACACCAGGCGGACACATAGATGTCAGTAGCACGCTTAGCGAAAACCACGAACGCGCGGAACGAACATCCGCCGCCATTGCGAAATCACGTGCATAGTCACAATGTCGTCTCTGATGTCGTCACCGCGGGTACACCAGGCGGACACATAGATGTCAGTAGCACGCTTAGCGAAAACCACGAACGCGCGGAACGAACATCCGCCGCCATTGCGAAATCACGTGCATAGTCACAATGTCGTCTCTGATGTCGTCACCGCGTGGTACACCAGGCGGACACATAGATGTCAGTAGCACGCTTGGCGAAAACCACGAACGCGCGGAAACGAACATCCGCCGCCATTGCGAAATCCACGTGCATAGTCACAATGTCGTCTCTGATGTCGTCACCGCGGGTACACCAGGCGGACACATAAGATGTCAGTAGCACGCTTAGCGAAAACCACGAACGCGCGGAACGAACATCCGCCGCCATTACGAAATCACGTGCATAGTCACAATGTCGTCTCTGATGTCGTCACCGCGGGTGCTACCAGGCGGACACATAGATGTCAGTAGCACGCTTAGCGAAAACCACGAACGCGCGGAACGAACATCCGCCGCCATTGCGAAATCACGTGCATAGTCACAATGTCGTCTCTGATGTCGTCACCGCGGGTACACCAGGCGGACACATAGATGTCAGTAGCACGCTTAGCGAAAAGCACGAACGCGCGAAACGAACATCCGCCGGCGTTGAGAAATCTGGCCACAGTCTTTTTCGCTCGCTGGATGCTTCTGAAGCCAGACGGACAAAGAGGCGTAAGAAACAGGTCACTGAATTATATTTTCTTTTCATCTGCACACCCAGCTGCTCTGGAAGATACAGGTCGCACACATGAAACGAGAAGCCGAGACTGAGCGTCCGTTCCTGGCCAGCCGTTGCTCGTTGACGGACAAAACCGGTTTTCTGGAAAAAAAGAAGTCAGCAAAGCGTCCTCTCGCATTTTCCCCGACGAAATCAATGTGAAGGAGAGAGGGTGCGTGGGGACTCGTCCTTGGTGCGAGGTACCATAATTACACACAGAGTCCCCGGCTCGTCTCGGCTTCCTCCTCCCCTCGCGTCGGCTTCGAGTGAAGTTCGGTAAACAGGGAAGCGAGTCACCCGTTTGGGTAAGATTTCTAGCTAAACCGGGTGATCTGGTAAACGAAAGTGGCTGCCGGTTACATTCTAACGAAATCTGGAAACCCGATGCGGTGAAATTCCAGCGAAATCTGTTTGCGGGCAAATAATCTGGCAAAGACTTGTAAACTGGTTTCGGATGAAAACGGGTGAAAGTGCCTAGCTTTTTGGATCGTCAAAACAGTTCGCTGCACGCACTTCTTGAGGATTGCAACGTCGTCCCGAGCTAAAACTCGCACTCACGAGAATGTCGCCTGAGTGGTCTGGTACCTGCTCTGGCCCCGACTTTTGCCTGTCGCAAATAGCAAGTTGCCGGTGATCGCTGCCCACCATTTTGGATCGTCAAAACAGTTCGCTGCAGGCACTTCTTGCAGGATTGCAACGTCGTTCCAGAGTTCAAACACGCACTCACTAGAATGCCACTGCATTGGCGGCCACCATTACAAACTCAGTCCTCCTCCTTGTCTTGGCTTCCTTGCCTTTTAGCCCCTTTCCCCTTGCTTCGGGTTCCAGTGAAGTTCGGTTTCCGTCAAACGCGTGTGGCTTCTGGTAGGCCTCCAGCGACAGGTAATCGAAAGTGGTTCTTGTAAACCTTCCAGCGAAAGTGGCTGCCGGTAATATTTCCACCAAAGACTGGCAAACTACGTTGGTTTCTGGTGAAAATGAGGGGAAATTGGCCCGTTTCCACCGAATGTCACTGGAAGTTTTTGCACTATTTTTACCGAAAGTGGCTCCGGTAAAATGTCCACCGAAATCTGGTAACCGAAAGTGGCTACCGGTAATATTTTTGCCGAAAAACTGGTAAACTACGCTGGTTTCTGGTAAAAATGAGTGGAAATTAACCCGTTTCGACCGAATGTCACTGGAAGATTTTGCCGGATTTTTCAATAGGATGGTAACCCTGCATGGTTGACAATAGTGTGCACGTGATGTTTCGATTATGATCCCGCAGAAAGCTGTAAGAAACGAATGTGCCGCTCGAACTCTGTTTTGCTCCAACAGTGTGTGACCGCTCCGACCGCAGATTCCCGGCCATCGGCGCCTGGCGGTACGGATTACGTCCACCATTCCGCTAGTCGCGCTCTTCCACCATGATTTTGAATGGCCTTGACTCAAAATTGAAACATCACGTGCACCATATCTTCAGTCACCAAGGGTTACCCGACGCACACTTAATTGTTTTGTTTCTCGCGACCACCGCCAGGGATTTATTTTCGGCTTTTGGATGGCCACATTTGAATTTCTGAAGACGTCCTGGAACACGCCCAGCACGCTTTCGGCTAATTGTGTCTCTCCATTTGACCCCTATACTTCCCAATGAATGGCCAGAATCTCCGTATATACGGCTCTGATGTCGGCTGAGGAGCCGAATTCTAAGTAGAGAGTCAAGACAAAATTGAAAAATAAAGTTCTCTCCAGCCTGTTCCACACGTGGTATAACTGGAGGGGCAGCAAACCAGCTTGCTGCAGGTGCATGCACACCCGTATTAGGGCCAAAGCGGAGTGAGCCTTCTGTCACCGATGACAATCCGTACCGCCCCATATCCCACGATTTCATAATTCATGAGTAAAAGGAGGTATTCGAATGTGCAGACAGGTTCATCACGGAGTAAGTGCTAGAGAGTGTGGTCGCAAAGCAGCGGCCCATGACTACTATCACTCAAGTGAGTACGATGAGGCGCAAAATAAATTCAAAGAATACGCACACCCGAGAACAACACATCAATATTTCGTACTTCAGAGGGTTGAAACTACAATAAAAAGAGGCTTTGAAACATTTCGTTTCTAAAGAAGGAGAATCTGAATTTCCGGAAAAGTTGTGCAGCAGAAGCATCCATAAGGCTGAAGAATCACTGGCGTACGCAGGATCTTACTTCAGAAGATAAAAACCACCAAACAAGCAAAAACAAAAAGAAGTGGCCGAAAGTAAGAGAGATTAATTGACAAAACAAAAACAACCACATCTCTCAGTGTCCAGCATTTGTATTTAACAGACTTTTAACTTCAAATAAAGAGAGTTTTAAATGACTTGGAGAGAGAAGAGTCAGGCACAAGTGTTGGCGTAAATTTTAAACAATGGAAAAGTAAAGCAACAGTCAAGCTGGTGAATGACTGCCATACTTATATCCGAGACATTAAAAAAGGAACATGTATCTCGACACCGTCTCAAACTCAGCAACTCTGCTGAGTTCGAGAAGGTTTGTGTGCATGCTTTTTTCTTCGTGTCTTTGGTTGCAAAACGGAAGTATTTCAAACGCCCGCATCTTCCAGGTAGCACCGATTATTTGTTGTTAGGATCTCTGACGCACCAATCCCCGCGCAATGAGATGTTATCGATGGGTATAGAGATTGACCGTGCTAAAGCTTAGACTACGGCGAGTGCGTATATCACAAACTACTAAAAATAATATACATTTACTTGTTGCAGAAACATTCGATACGTCAGGATTTTGCGTGACCCTCAATAACAACAGAACCATCGAACATACAAAATAGAGCACTAAAGCCATGTGCGTAATTATTTACGGTGTACATCAAACTGTACACTAAACTATATGATCGGTGCCGATTTTTTATTGTTCCACGAACTGTCAAAGTTTAATTAACGCATGAGACAGGTCACATGTTCTACCTGATGCCGAACAATAATATATAATATTCAGATGAAGTTATGAGGTGATTCATATCTTATTTCAACCTTTAAGTCAAACAAATCTTGTTCTCCTTCCAACGAGATGGTATTCCTTGCGACGTCCGAGGTGAAAAAAACGCATAAACATTTTTTTATTCTCGATTCCCTCTTGCCAGACCTCGCAGATTCGGCAATGGACTGAAGAATGCGAAGGTACACTTTGACACCTCATCGCGTAACCACGGCTCTGCCATTTCTGGGTTCAACTTTGAAATACGAGGAAATATCTGAATATAACAAAAGTATTCAGGCGAGCTCCTGTTGCGAGTTCTTGTTCTTGCGTCGAGGGTGAGTGGGTCGGATGGGAGCGGGGGGGGGAAGTGTGGTTTTGCTAGGTTCACGGTAGCTTGACGGGGTCTTCAGTTATCTTGTCGGGTAGCTTGGTGGTGTGGGTGTCTGTGCAGGCCGTCAGTCTGGCTCGATTTCGGCAACTTTGCGGCGGCACGTCTTTTCGTTTTCCTCGTTTCTCTTCGTGTGGGTGGCAATAAATCTTGTTTCCTTATTAATAAACTTAGCTGCATTTGAGAATGTGCTGTCGTCTTGGCCGCTATTTTATTTCTTCTTGTCATAGTTTTTGCAATCAATTTCTCCCTAACCAGACAGACCTCGTCGAAAATGATTACG
>JAZHYW010021256.1:0-67599 GCA_037355805.1 Ixodes ricinus
GGTCGGATACTTCTTGAATACCCCTTGAATATCAACGGGCATTGTGCTGCTGTGCAGTTGTGTAATTACTACAGCACGACAAACGAACCGACGTCCCCGGTCAATCCAGTTTTCAGATTGCATGTGTGAGATGTGTTGGAAGCCGATCAGCGCTGGGTGGCTACTGCCAAGGTTAAGGGTGCATTACGAGGGCAACATTGAGAATAACTTCGGGTGAGCTCGTTGGTACCAGATTAAAAAAACATGAGTTTAATGAAAAAGGACGGACAAGACAAAGATGTTTGTCCTGTCCGTCCTTTCCGTTTAGCTCTTTTGTGTTTCTTTAGTTGAAAATAAGTAGTGCTCTCTTGCACATTTCCTGCATTACTTATGTAAAAGAAATTAAAGTTACTCATGGGCACAAAAGAAATAACTCGAACAATTGGAAAAATTTTACGTTTGTAATGGACATGCACAAGTTAATAAACATTAATTTTTTTTTTTATTAATTGACATCCCCAGGATGCATGCATAAGCAGGAGACTGAAGCAAAAGAGCTAAAACCAGGAGAGCTCTGCTCCCCTGCCGGAAAGTATAGGCAACCTGCAATGCAGTTTGGCGCGACACGTTGCGCCATCTAGCGGCTGCAAATTAAAGAAACTGGGTAGGCCAGGCCTGCGCGGGTCGCGGGGGCTGCGGGGTCGGGGGCTGCGGGCGGGTGCATCCAGAAACCACGTGCGAACGTTGCATTTCGGATCGGCGTGAGCTTTTTTGGAACCGTTTTTTCGTAAAAGTAAGTCCCAACTTCACGTCTCTATGACCTCACCGGGTTCCTGTAACATCTCGCCTACTTGTAGAGTTCCCCAAGAAAATAAACGTTGCTACTGCTGCGTGAAAGACGGCCACAGTCGCGAAGGTGACTTCAAGCATCAAACCTCACCGCTTCCCTTCGAGATCGTCGAGATCTTGGAAGCGACATGGCGACAGAAGTGGATTACTGCAGTGCGACGCATCAAGTAAGTGAATTTTACAGAAACTGTTGGGGGAAATGAACGAAAATATATCTGCAGGCTTGGAAAGTCGTCGGATCGAACTCGTTTTGCAGATTACTCGGCAAAATAACATATTTATACAAGTTGTATTATGAGTCGCTTTGACAGCCACATAGGAAAATACGATAGGAACAATCGTAGCACAAAGTTTTGTTTGTTTCAGCAACCAAATTTAATGCTGAGTCTGGTAACAAATGTGACGGCGTGCAGAAAGCAGGATGCTAAAGTTTTTCTTTAGAAAAGCTCGTGCGAAGCGTAAATATCCTTCTTACACGTACACTTTGTTGCCTGTCGCCTTTTTACACCAGGCTTTGCAATGCGCATACGGTTCTGTAGCAAGCAGAGTTTGGTTCTAATTACCCAAATTTTATTCTAGTGTGGTGAGGAGTCAGGAGAAGAAGAGGACGGAGGAGCGAGGCGCGAGCGGGGGCCAGCCGGCGAAGAAAGAGGAAGAGCGTGCTGCACGAGGCTGGGGCTGGGCAGGAACGATAGATCCATTCTGGCTGGTTCGGCCAATGGCGAACCCCGGAGAATTCCACCAGCGAGGTTCGGATCAGGACCAGCGGAAGCGGCGAACCCTGACCATGCCGGCCTAGTCCATGACGATCCCGGAGTGGTTCTGCAGCGAGACTCTGGCTGTGATAGCCCGGAACAGCTAGCCTACGCAGCACTGGCGTGCGGAGTACGGTCCGCAGGCCTGGACACGGGCTCCGACTGTGAGCTCTGAACGACGGGCGACAACTAGGGTCGGCGGGTCCGGACTGCCGGCTCTCGAAGACGGGCAACCGGGATGTACAATAAACCCATTCGCTGCCTTCTCGTTGTGTTGTGTCACTTCCTGGGAGACGGGCGAAGCACAGACCGATCGGGCGGCCACAAGTAGTGAAGACAACTCAAACTGGTGTCCAAATGACGACGTCTATAGAATATGCTCTAAACACTTGGACGTATCAAGGCTCCCGATGGTCTTAAAAAAACGCATAAAAGAACCAGGGACATGCCATGCAGGTGCACACGGGGAATGCTGAAATGCGGGGTCGCCGCCGCTCGCGACGGGCAGATTGGCCGCCCCATTAACAGAGACGCCTCCGCTTATGGCGCTGAATGCAATCCGTGGCGCCGCCTGGCCATTGCCGGCTACCTATACACGAACTCATCTCTGTTACGTCACGGCGCGGTGGTGGCGCGTCGGTCGCACTTCCGGTCTGGGGCTGTGGGCGGAAGGCCCCATGTGAGGCGTGTATTCCTGCGTTGTTTTGAAAGGAACCTGACGAAAACATGCCTTTTCGTCAAACCGCCGCGACTGGGGCTGTGCCAAAAGAGTCGAGAAAGGTTTGAAGATCAGTTTTCATGTTCTCGGTTCGTCCGAGAACATGAATATGTGGCAAACCAGCCGCCGCCGGACCACAATTGCTTGGGCGGGAAGCACTTTGGGTTGAATTCACGGATACTTGTGGTCATCAGATTTATTTGTTTTGTTCCAACATGAACGCCGGAAAACCCTCAAGTTGTACGGCCCACCTGCGGACTACGTTCAGCGCGTCTTGAAGTTCGAACGGCCGTCTGATCGTTCGAACTGTCGTCTGCTCTTTCAAACGCTTCTGCTTGTCGTCTGCTCTTTTAGACGACACCGGCCCGTAGACCAAATGTTGGCCCGGTACTTGCGTTAAGAAGTAAGTGCAGGCCTCAAAAGACTTAGGTTTGAAGGTTGGTAAGCAGGCTCGACGTAAACAGTAGATACAAGGAGATGTTGATTATTGTTACCAGCGGCCATCACCGACTTGTTATGCCTGATTCACTTCGTCCGATTCTGCTTGCGATTTTCAGTATCGACGTCGACCACCTCAGCTGCGGTTCACGCTTTTGCAGCCCGAGCGACGTCGCGACTGAAAATTGCGAGCGAAATCTCATCATGTGAATCAGGCTTTAGCGTACATTCTGCGGCGTCCACGCGGAATGAATCGCCGCATGTCAGATTATTCACGCGAAGTTTTGCGGTGTAACGAGCTTCGTTGATTTCGCTGACGCCGCTCATGTAGTCAGACATTGTCAGGAAGACGTAAAATCAACAATTCGAAAGCGATAAAGGGCAGGGGGACTCACACCGACGCCGATAACATCGCATTTCAATGGTTTGTTTATGGGCGACGGCGAGCTTGTTGCCCACACCCCCATCGCGCATGCGCGGCGCCGGTGGCGTCCGCTAGGGGCGCTCAGGCGCTCCGGTTTGTTTGTAAACATGAGTTGGTGTGCAGTAAATATACAGTTGCAACATGGGCGTGTGTCAATTTCCTTTATCAATTTTGTTGGCTTGCGACGTCTAAACCGAAAGCGATGGCAGGAATGAAACGGATAATCTGACGTGACGTCCAACTAGGAGGAGTGCATGGGAGCCGTTAAAGTTTTACCTTAGATTTAAACATGACACACACACACACACACACACAAACACGCGCGCGCGCACGCACGCACGCACGCACGCACGCACGCGCGCGCGCGCGCGCGCGAAAACAAAAGAAACGTAAATTTACTTACCAAGCCGTTGCTGCTGCAGTCACGTTGTTGCTGCATCCATAGCAGTTGGTTTGACGTTTCCGCATACCGTAGGGGTGCCTGCATTGGGCTCCGAATGCCGGGCGCTTTCACTGGACACTGGTTCAGCTCTAGCATCTGTTTTAGCTTTCTTAAAGACGAAGGGAGGAGTGACCGTACGAATACGTCGCCGGACAGGGCTCATTCTCCGCTTGTACCCCACTGCAGGAGATTAATATAAAGCAGAGGCTAGGTTGAACAAGTGGCAAAAGTTACGAGGTTGACTTTCTGCGCCGTCCCTTCGCCAGTGCCATTCTTCCGCGAGCGGCAACTCAGTTCAGTACATACCCAAAAACCAAGAAAACGTCGTGGTTTCGCTGGCCGTAGTACCAGCAATCTACCACTCTGCACATAACCTCCCCAACGCGCACGAAAAACGTTTGGAGCTACGCGTCTGTACCTCCCTTCATCTTTGGTAACGAATTTCTTCTGCCCGTCGACTCGTCGCCCGTCGTCGCTGCACGCGGCTCCACGCTCCACCTCACCTCGGCTGTTCCAAATCTTACCCCCAATGGATCCGAGTTACTCCGGCGGGTCGTGTCACGTGACAGAACAGATTGAAAAACGGGAAAAAACGCAGGACGCCGGTAGGTTTTTGGAACGTATCGAGTTAATTTTGGAAAACGGCCCCCGTTCGCAATGTAGACGACGTAGAATTATTATAATATACGCTAGAGGTTTCACTGGCGCTAGTGTCTACAGCGACCTCCGGCGCCTCCGGTCCCTCCGGTGGCAAACTAAAGCGTACTGAACAATCGTATTTTCGGTATTTTTCGGAGCGTTGCAGAGGCTGGCGGCACACGTATTCTACTCGTTCGTCGACATTTGCTGAAGAAGTTCTTTAAAGACTAAGGCTATACGCACGACGTCGTGCACGTCGACCAGAAAAAGCCGCGTGCGCACGACGCGAAACTTCTTGGTTCTCGGTAAAAGCAATCTGTGAAAACTGGACGTTCGTAGGAATAGCCAGAGTAGTATAACGTAGCATATTGGTAGCGCGTCCGGGTTCGATCCCCGAGTAAACCACTTTTTTTTTTTTTTTTACACGCATTTGGCGATATTTACATTTCTTTTTTACAATAAACACACACAAAAAAATGTTTTTGAGAAATTTTATTCAACTAAATGGTATGGGTCTCCCGTTTCGAAGGTGCATGGGGGACAGCGGGGCTTGGGTTGCCGTGATACTTGCCGTTGAGAGCACGTGGGAATGTTTACGGAAACGCAGTGCCGCGGACAAAGGCACAACTCGTCGAAAGCGAGTTTCGCCGGTCTCGCGGCGGGATCAAAGCTCCTTCCTTGGCACGCCGAAGCACTGAGTCTCCGTGCCTTCACACGCTCGGATACCGATCAAGAATCGGCGCCGCGGCAAAGTTTCTGAAGGCGTGTCACGCGTAGATATCTTAGTATCATATATCGGCTGCGGAGTTCTGGATCGTCCAGCTGTTCGTAACGTCTAAATACAAGATACGCGCTCATTGAAGAAATAGAATGTCACGTACCATGTGTCGCGAGGGTAATCCACAAAACATTTATTTAAATTGAAAAAAAAAGGATTGATTTCACGAGAACGTTGATTACCGAGAGCTTTGGTCACCGCAGCCGCGCCGAGATTGATGAGCGACAAATTAGACTACTAGCCATACATTCGAGGCCATTGTTCAGGCTATTAACACGAGAAAGGTCCATAGAAAAGAAAAGCAGGTCGCGTCCCCTTTAGGGCGTACGGTCTGCAGGCATGAAGCGCCTAGGCCTTTCCCGTGACCGAGCTCGGCTCCTTGTCCGCTCCGTCGGTACCGTCGTAGTGGTTCCTGTGACTGCTTCCGGGAATCCTCGGCGTGTAGTTGAAGTTCTTTCTTTCCGTTTCCTACTTAAAGTCGGAACGCGCCTGAGTTAAAGAGTATTTAGGAAAATTTCCGTCGCTTTTCGCGGCGAAACACGACCGACCGAGCGACGTGGACGGACATGTCGACTGCAAGTGCGGAAGACAGCTCGGATGCTGTTTTGGAAATCCTTCGTGGGTTACGCAAAACTCGCGATCATTTCGCTTCGTGAATACGGACTTCTTACATTTTTTTCGTACGCACATTTTTCGTCGTAAGGTAGTTTTGTGAATCTGGCCTCTGTTTTGACGACATAATAGTGTGGTGCCAAAAATATACAACAAAATATATGTTGCCAACTTTTAATCATGTGAGACGTAAATGAGCCTTCAAAAAATCCATCTGGATTCAATCCATACGGCTCGGGCTTGCTAGCCGGTTGTTGTGCGTGGGGGTGTAACGGTGCACCTGGCAACACCCTCGCCGCGCCCGCCGATTCCAGGAGAGGAGGATTCGCGTGATGGGAGTACGAGTACGCTCGCCGGGTGTCTCCGGTCGAAGGGGTGTAAGGGTGCGCGATACACCCACATACACCATTTTTTTCTGAGTGCTCAACTCGTTTTGTTTGCGCGCTTGTGCCACCCTGTCGATCCAGCCCGGGCTCTACAGATGTCTTATGTTTTAGTAGAATTTCTTCTCGACATGACCCAGTCTATCGTGAGTTGCGACTATAGCCTCATTTACATGAAAGCGACTTCAGCGCATCGACTCCACTCGTTCTTCGAACGAAGCCGACGCGGCAACGTTTACATGAATGCGGACTAGAAGGTGGCGCCACGCCGTGTCAAAGCTCGAAGTTATGCAGTTCCGGCACCAGCCGCACCACGTTTTCCGGTTCGTCGCACGTGGAGGCATTTCGACGCGTTCAGTGAACGTAAAGATCGTGCCCGCTGTCTTCGGTGCTGTGGAAGAAGTTACGAGACGGAAGAAACATCAGAACCCAAGCGTTTAGTGCTCCAGGCCGGGCCGCCGGGTCACTCTGGACCAGAGGCGACGTGTGTGCGCACGCTTTGAGGACGCCTCCGCGCTTCGCCGCGCCAGACCTCGCCGATCGCGACCGGACCCCGAGTCCGAAAGGCTGCCGACCCATTGCAGTTTGGCTCGGCATCTGGATGCGCTGGTGTGCTTGGTGACAATACTTGGACAACTCGGATACCGCTTGCCCGCCGGAACTTCCCGATGCACTCAACACTGGATACTGTGCTTGTGCGTGCTGTGTGTGTGTTCCGTGCACCGTGTTTGGTGACGACACGCGCCTTGCATTGTCTGTTGCAGTGGGCGGCAGCGCTTCGAGAGTTTAGGTTCTGCGCTCGCGTCGGTCTGCCGGCCGGCGCTCGCCCGGCGGCGACGTTCGCGCTGCGGGCGCACGGATACTGACGCGCCTATCGTTGCCCTGGATGGATACCCACTGACCTCGGCTTTGAATCTTTATATAGTGCGAAGCTGCCGACCCATTGCAGTTTGGCTCGGCATCTGGATGCGCTGGTGTGCTTGGTGACAATACTTGGACAACTCGGATACCGCTTGCCCGCCGGAACTTCCCGATGCACTCAACACTGGATACTGTGCTTGTGCGTGCTGTGTGTGTGTTCCGTGCACCGTGTTTGGTGACGACGCCTGGACGACCGTGTGCGCCGCCGGATGCCGCTGCGCTCACCACTGGACTCTACAAAAGTATTTCGTGCTATGCCCTTAGCCGTTACAACCGAGAGATCGTCGCAATTTCAGACCCAGTCCGCCTGGGTCTGAAATCGCGACGATCTCTCGGTTGTAACGGCTAAGGGCATAGCACCAAATTCTTTTGTAGAGTCCAGTGGTGAGCGCAGCGGGAATTCCGGCGGTGCACCGCCTGGGTCTAAAATTGGGGCTGGAAATGCGCGGTTTCAGGGTGGATACGAACTGGTGCCCCAATTTTGGGTCTAGGCGGAACCGGCATTTTTCATTCCGGCCTGTATCTGACATTTTCGTACGGGTCCCTTTTACCTGAAAAACGCAAATTTGGAAGGTACATTCCATCAAAGACCACCACATACGTAATTTGGGACATTCCATCAGTGGCAGTCAGACGTCATCTGATGGACCATCAGGGCACGTTCCACCAGGGCTGCTGACTGGCAGTCAGACGTCATCTGATGGACCATCAGGGCACGTTCCACCAGGGCTGCTGACTGGCAGTCAGTGTCCCAAATTACGTATCTTGATGGAATTTTCAATAGGGAATCTTGAGAGAGGTGGAAAAGCATTCTCTTTTACATCCGGCGAGTGTCGTATGTCACCCTCAGTCTCCCGCCGTCAATTTTGAGTTCCATTAAATGAAGATTTAAAACCACTTTGGGAGTACACTTAAAATTTTATACTGCCATGGAATCATTTTAGGCGTTTTTTTCCCCCCAAAAAATATCAAAAACGCCCAAACGATTCAGTGGTTGTTGAACATTGACAATTATACACTTGCGATGAACTTGGGTTACATCGACATTTTAATATCTTGATGGATAGCCCAAAACAGACCCTTTATTTATATTATAAAGTCACTTCCCAGGTACCACAGATCTCTAGGCTAAAATGTGCATATTGTCTGGAAGTTTCTGGCGTCGAAAACCTGGAGAAGCCAAAGTTGAGCTATATTGGACGTCTTTGGCATGAGTGAAGATATTTTGGCCCTAATTCGCCAAAGAAGTGCCGAAAGGCTTCGCTCCCTGGTAGCTCTGGTGTTATCTGTCCTATTGGGGCCAACATCGACAAATGAGTGCCAGAGTTAAGTTTACTGCCTGGCAGTTCTCCTGTCATCTGGCATCTTTGGCCCCAAGTCACCAAACAGGTCCCGACGTCAGGCTTAACTTTCTGATAGTTCGGCTGTCATGGGGCATCTATGGGCCAAAGTCGCCAAACAAGTGCCAGAACAAGGCTCTCTCCCTTGGAGTTCGGCGGATGATGCATTGGATGTACGCGGGTGGTCTGAAACATAATTAAATATATATTCAATATTATTCTGCTCCCCTGTTTTCATTTTATTTTGTGTGTCTTGATTTGTAGAGCCAAAAGTGTGCTCAAAGTTTTGCCTCGGCTGGACTAGGCTTTGATAACGCACATAGCACCGGATTGCCGTACTCGCGCGTACATACACTGTGCAAATATCGGGACGCGCCGTAAGAGTGGTTCGACGTTACAGAAACTGCTACCATCGAGCAAGCGCTGCGTGAGACTGATCTGGGCACGTCTGGGCAGGCGCGCACTGCAAAAGCGATCCTAGCTGTGCGCGTGTCTGGCATCATGATTGGTCACTGTCAAATCCTAGCGAAAACAAAAAGCTGAAGTGAGCGGTGGTTCTGTCTTCTTGCGCCCACTGCGCACTCGGGGGAACTAAGATGGAATCCTGAAGGGGACGATTTTTTAGTTTCATTTGAAGCAGTTGACAGCATCAACATAGGCACAGCTTTCTCTCACAATATTTCACTCTCTGCCCCTAAACCAAACATGACATTCCAAGTCTCGACTACGACACACTACCTATACTCCATCTCACTAAAACCGTACAGTATAGCTGTACCGCAGTTTTCTTTTTATTAGTGTCGTCGCTTTCCTTACAATACTATCAGTGTGTCAAATATGTAGAAGTAGCTTAGCAGCATTCTTCATGGCCTTTCGACCTCGCCTTTCGTTAAGCATCCGCACCTGCTTCTGTGTCTTCATGTGGCTGACAGGAAGCGCGGCGGCAGCTTTCAGCAAGACAGAAGAATGGAGAAAAACGAGTGACCTCTCACTGTAGTATGCCTAGGACAAAAACGCTTGGACGAACATTTGTCGCGTGACTCTCTTTGTTGTCTGGCGCTGCTTTTGTCGCCGTTTGCCAAGTTATAGAGATAGGCGGGCCGCGGAGGAACGGTTTCCGAAACGCGCCATTTACTTTTCTGTTGCTTTCCCGTGTGGCAGACACTGCCGTAGTTTTTCGTCGTAAACTGTCGGAATACGCCTCGCAAGTGGGCTCATTTTCGTCTTCTGCGCATGAGAAAGGAAGTAGCGGTGACGTCAGAACGCCGAGCCCTGATTGGCTGATCGCGGTCCCCTATCTGAGCGTCGTCTGCTCCTTTGCAACAACGTCTGCTCGCAACGTCGTCTGCGTCTGTCTTACCTTTCCTGCGACTTTCGGAAGTGCAGGTCTTTACGAGCGAGCTCGACTTCGCCTTTCAGAGAAGGCAGACGAAATAACTCGAGCGGTTCGTTGTTTTTGTCGAACAACTAGCAGACGCGCATCAAGGAGGAAGTCAAAGTACTCACTGGCGAGGTGTCCCGAGACGCCGAGGTTTGTTTGCTAAGAACCGAGAGTGAGCGTGTTAGTGTCCGCAAGTTCCCTCCCAAATACTTTTTCCCCCTTTCGTGTGCGGCAAGACTCCTCATTCTTTAACGGCGTCGGCGGGTTGGCGCAGTTAACGTCGTCTGCTTTACGTCTGCTAGTCAAAGCGATGGCTCCTTTACCTTTCCTGCGTCTGTCGGATATTCACCGCTTTTTCACCGGCGAGAGTCACCGTTGCCTCGGAAAACAAGGAGATGACAAGAGGAAGAGATTGACCTCTTAATCTAAAATTGAGGTCAGTGATCACAGTATAATACGGGAAGGGTTCACAAGGGTCGCGCGGGCACATTCCATTCAGCACGCCAGCCGGTCGTGGGCAGACGGTCACCGAGTCGGAGTGGCTGCTAGGCCTATCTGCCGAGTTCGCTTGGTCGGTGTCGGTGGAATCGTGGCCGTTGGAGCTTTTCCCGGGTGTTTGTGGATCCAGCGTTCTTGTTCGTCGTGGTCTGGTTCAAGTACTTTTTACTTTTTTCTTGCTGCTTGAAGTCGGGACGCGAGAGAAGCGCACGTAGAAAAATAAACGTCCGTTGGTCGTCGCGACCGCGACGCTGTCGGCCATGCTGATTTGATCGTAACAAGTGCGTAGCTTCGGAGCTGTCGTAGGATTTTGTCGTAACCTGCGCAAAACTTACGAAAATTTCGGTTCGTGAATACGAATTTGTTTTTAAGTTTTGTCTTACGCATATTTTTGGCGTAAGATAGTTTCGTGAATCTGGCCTCTCCACTTGCAAAAGTCGCAGGAAAGGTAAGACAGACGCAGACGACGTTGCGAGCAGACGACGTTGCAAAGGAGCAGACGACGCTCAGATAGGGGACCGCGATCAGCCAATCAGGGCTCGGCGTTCTGACGTCACCGCTACCCCCTGCGCGAGAAGCAGACGAACTTGCCCTCCGCATAGTTCCATATCAAGTTGTTGGTGATGATCATTTTTTCGCCGGAGTTCGCGGAATTATTGTGCTGTGTTTGTTGGAAAGGATTCGACAAAAACTGTTCTTCGCACGACGACGAGACATTAGTTGAATGCGTGTAACCTTCTTTCTCGATTATGTTTTTTGGGCTGCCCGAGTCAGATTCTGCATCTATCAAGAATTACATAATATTGCACTTTTATTAGTAAGCAATCTGTAAACATGCTACTGATAGTAGTTCTGCTTTCCTCTTTACCTCCGCGGTTTTTGCGTTTTAATTTTTGAAGTTTTGCTTGGCATGAAAACAGTGCTAGTTATATTTTTTATCTGCTTTTCGTTTTACAGAGATATATGACTTTTGTAAATATGTCAGCAAATAAGCTGTGCGTAGGGGTAGTGTTTTAATGAACTACTGGGAGCAATCGAAAACAAATTCGTTCGTCCGCGTATGTAAATGATGTGCAACAATTTTTATGCAAAGTCCTATACAACACATACTTGCAGGACGTCCGGCTAATACGGAGCAGACGCATCGTAGAGTATTCGCACAATATTGCAAGAACACTACGCCGCTGCAAAACAACTTTAGGAAAATACTTCCGGATTTAAAACGGTGGTGCGAAACTTGACATTGTAGCGATATTGCAACCGACTTTCGGACGGTACTAGTACGACATTACCAAGTATCGCCGCGCTGCTTGAGAACAGAGGTGATGTTTCTGACCATCGTGTTCGGAAGTTTTTCAATGCTAATTAACTTTCGGTGCGCGTGAAATGGCACTTCTGTGGCACACCAAATAAATTCCAAACTTGGGCAGACCTCTGGGCTCTTTTGGCACTTTTGAAACTTATTTGGCACTCCAGTGGCTAGCCAGAGAAGAGTCTGACTTGGCATCTCCCAAATTCCCAAATAAATCTTTATTTTTGCAGTTATTGCTCAAGTATGTCACTTACTTTAGTACAACTGCGGCGGAGAGGAGAAAAGCCAACCTGTGGCAAGTCCGAAATTGCGACATTAGTCGTTGCTTTCCGCAGTCATGGCTCAATTATCGCAGTTACTTTGGCACTCTTGCAGCGGATCATAAAAAAACCTAATTTTGGTGTGCCCTTGCTGCCCCAACCACGGCTACATTTATGCAACGTAGTCTGGCACTGACAAGCGCCATGGAGTAAAATCTAACTGGGCCTCAAGTTAGGCCCGTACGTTTCCGAACTTTCGCCCAAGATGGGCGTTTCTCTGACGTGCTGGCTGGGTTAGCTGTGTGAAATTCCCTCTGCACTAGGTTGACCGAGACTATGGCAAATCACTCAAATAAACCCGCGTCGTCGACGGGTTCCTTTAAGTGATTTCGGGGCCGTATCCCAAAGCTGCGCTCTCTTCGGTTCGTCGCAAAAATTTGCGCTCCGCTGCTACGGGTGATATTTTTCCCTTCAGCCTCCTGTTCGCTTCTTTCTTCTTTAGCATTTGGACTAGCAGTTCATAGGGCGTTGTAACGGGCGGCAATATGGGAGGAAGGATAGAGTGTCCCAGCTCTGCTGGATAGATGTTAGCCGCTACTGCACTTGCTCTAGAGCGAAGCCAAGGTCCAATCCTTGTGCAGAATGACCGTCTGCCGTTTTTCGATGGTCGCGCTTGTCTTCATCCAATATATAAGGTTTGCACTTTGCCCCTCTGCAGAATGTTTTTTTTTTTTTAACCTGGCGTGTTTCCGTGGTAGTCCAACAGTTTTTTGTTTGTTAGACTGGGCGGAATCGCGCTAGGTTCATGGAGAAATTTCCGTCTGAAGAAGAGTGGTCCCCACTAGAAGCGTCATAATAAACTTCCACCACATAAACTTCTCAGTACACGAATCAAACCTAATCAAAAGTCAAGCTCTAAATACAGGAGCATCCAAACAAAATACGAGCAGGGTTAACTTAGTTTTGTCACCTTCATACCTCGAATATCGAAGTTGAAGCGGACGAAAACATCGATAATCATGAAGACCTAAGGGCAACAATGAATGAAAACGACGCAAAGAAAACGAACGTGACGCCTGAATGATGTTGGTATAGCTGTCTACTAACAGAAAAAGAAAAAAAAACAACTAAAATAAATGTTTTTTTTCACAACTTCCAAGTAAGTTTCAGAAAACGCACGAGTAGAAAGCTACAGTGGAGCAAAGTTAACCCTCGGTAACCCGGCAACCAGGCGCCTCTGAATCCCTCGTCCTCGGTCGCTGAAGCTTCTTCGCGTTCTCAGTCGCGTCTTGTGAGGCTTTCACACTTTTCAGCCACTTTCCGCCATAAAAGAACAACACACAGCCGAAAACGCATAAGTTTTTCTTGTGTGTTTTGTGCTCAGCTTTGGTTGTCTTGCGAGCCTCTTGCGGCATGCCTCAAAGTGCCTTTGCCCCTGCTTCCATAAAAAAAAAAAAAAAAACATTTGGCTGATGTCGCTTGTGCGAGCGCGAGGACCAATTTTCATTGTTTCATCGGTCCCTTCGTCTTCATTTCGTTCTCTTTTTTTTCTTTTTAAACCGGCACCTCAATCGTAAGATACCCGGGATTCTTTGTTCGCCTCTCTCTGTCCACTTTGTTGAACAAGACCGCGCGACCATTGCCGTCGCCGAGGGTGTATTTTCCAACGTACATTCTACCGTCTACAGGATTGTTTTGTTTTTAGAGCGCAGCTTTTAGGCCTCCGTTTCTGGCTTGAGCTCATCACCGCCGGTGTCGCCGTCGGCGGAACCACGCATTGCATTGTGGGACGTTTCCAATAATGACGTCACACGTGTGACATCACGAGGGTCACGAGTGACCTCACGAAGGTCACTCGAGAAGGTCACTACGAAAGTCACGACCTTCACTCGTGAAGACCACAACCCTCACAAGGCCTTCACGAGTGACGTTACGAGGGTCACGAGTGACGCAACGAGGGAGGAGGGAGGGAGGAAGAGGGGGTGAATGAGAGGCGGAGGAGGGAGGAGGAGGATGGAGGAGGAAGGGAGGGGAGGAGGACGGGAGAAAAAGTGTAGGGAGCAGGAGGATAGGAGGAAGAAGGGAGGGGAGGATAAAGAGACGAGGAGGAGAGAGTACGTAGGAGGACGAGGGGCATACCCTGCTCTAAGTAGCCTCCCCTTCACCTCCTCAATAGCTGCGTTCTGAGTCGGCACTACACGGAACTACAAAGGTCTTTCCTTTTTTATTGTTATCTACTTTTCGACTGCAATTGAGTTTCTCAGAATGTCCAATATAGTGAAGTTTGCGAAGTGTTTGCAACTAATTTATCTCGTTTCACTTACTCACGGGCGACACCTGTGGAGCTGCGCAAGCACTTTTCGCGACGCACATATGAGGTGAAAGACGTCTATAGTCGGTGACAGGTCAAGAACGAAGTGGAAGGTCCTCCCACCTCTTTCAACTTTAGTAGAGCGAAAGGTGGAGAGGAGGCGACCTCCTCTCCACCGTTCGCTCCGCTGAAGTGGAAAGGGGTGGAGCGAGCTTCGACTTCGTTCTTGTCCTGTCACCGGCTATAGGTTCATGAATGATAAGGCGAGTATACTTGCTTTCCCAGGGAGCTCCATGGGGGAAGGGGGACACTTCAACGGTGTTCGTTAAAGCGGCACTTTAACGAAGAGTATGGCAAATCGAGGTATCGGTTGATGATCGAGACAAAACACCTTCTTCAGTTGGCAGAAACAATTACAAGTATTCGTCTTTTCTATTTTTCCTTCACTATCACTGCGGGCTGGTTGTAGTCCTAATAGCATTTGTTTATTTTTGAATTATTCTAACACTAGATTGACCTTTTTTCTACCAATTCGTGTAGCACAAAGGATATGCTGTGTTCTCGAGCTTAAATCAATTTGTCTGTAGTCACTTTCGGCTGATATTTTAAGATGATTGTTTGAACTGGAATGTCTGAAAGCACGTGCTGAAACGTCTTTAGGAGTTGTTTCACCTTTTAGAGCGCAGCTCTTAGACGCCCGTTTCCGGCTTGAGCGGCGTCGCCGCCGGCGTTGGTGTAACCACGCGATGATGATGACGATAAGAATGGCGTCATCACGACGACGTCATAGCCATCCTCATCGTCACTGATGACGCCATCAGTGACGTCATCAGTGAAGATGACGATGACGATGAAGGTAGATTCCCCGATAAATTTAGCGGAAAACATTTTCCCGCTAGCGGAAAAATGTATCCACTAGATTTAGCGGAAAAATATTTTCCCGCTATTTTTAGCAGAAAAATTTTCCCGCTAAATCTTGGGGAAAAACTTCTACGCTAAATTTAGCAGAAAAAGTTTTCCCGCTAAGTCTAGTCGGAAAAATTTCCCCGCTAAATTTAGTGAAAACAAATTTCCCCACAAAATCTACCGGGAAAGTTTTTTTCCGCTAGATATTTATTTATTTATTTATCTAAATACCTTGCACACCCTCAAGCGGCATTATGTAAGGGGGGGGGGGGGGAAGGGGTTACAAAGCATAATAAATCAAAAGTACAAAGCACAAAACAACAAAATCAACCACACATAAATAGACATGCATCAAGGGCCCCAAAAACTAGTTAAATCTTGGCAAAAAGAACGTGATCACGTTGGCAAACAATGTTATCGGGCAAGTCGTTCCAGTCAACAATGGCGGATGGCAAAAACGAGCAGAAAAACAAGGATGACTTACAAGAAATAAGGTTAATCTTACATGAGTTATCAATGCGGGCTGAAACATAAAACGGTTGAGAGAGAAGTGACGAGTGAAGTGATGGTGAGTAGTAAATTTTATGCAGGAGACATATCTTTGATACCCTGCGGCGTATCTGAAGTGAATGAAGGTCAGCACGAGTTTTAAGGTTAGTTACACTTGTACCACGTGAGTAATCAGAAAAAATGAAACGAACGGCTCGGTTTCGGAGTGCTTCCAGTGAGGCAGCTAAGTAATGATAATGAGGGTTCCAAATGCTGCAAGCGTATTCTATGATCGGTCCAACGAGAGTGACGTATGTTAGTCTTTTAAGAGAAGGTGGGGCAGAATTTAGGTTACGCTTTAAATAACCGGGACTACAGTTAGTTTTTGAAAGAATCTAATTAGTATGCATGTTCCACGATAGATCGGAGGTTAGGTGAACTCCTAGGTATTTGTAAGATTGGACTAATTCCAAAGGGTATTTTGAATCTGATATTGACTGGGGTACAAACAAGAATTATTAGGACGAGTGAAACGAACGTGCCGCGGGAAAACTTCCCCGCTAAATCTAGCGGGAAAACTTTCTCCGCTAAAATTAGGGGAAAAGTTGCCCCGCTATATTCCCGCCAAATTTACACGCGATGCTCTCATCGAAGATGTGCGTTTTCTGCGACTTGCGTTAATCACACGTCTATCTACACCCGTGTTAGTGGTGAGGGACTTTCCAACATGTTTCCTCAGTACCCTTTCCTCCTTCTCCTCAAGAGCTGTGCTCTAATTCAAAATTACAGTGGATTGAAACGATAGCGGGAAAACTTTCCCGCTAAATCTAGTGGAAAAAATTCTCCGCTATAGTTAGGGAAAAAAATTGCCCCGCTAAATTCCTGCTAAATTTACACGCGATGCTCTCATCAAAGATGTGCGTTTTCTGCGACTTGCGTTAATCACACGTCTATCTACACCCGTGTTAGTACTGAGGGACTTTCCAACCTGTCCCTTCAGTACCCTTCTCTCCTCCTCCTCAAGAGCTGTGCTCTAATTCGAAGTTACAGTGGATTGTAAACGTCTTCAATATTTTTTCTCAGGCTGAGCTATTCATTCCGATATCTACTTCATTTGGGCTTTGCAGTTGGTGTAGATAGACGGTTAGAACATCAACTTTTTTGGAGTTGTATTTCTTGACAATCCTAGCCGAGGCCTCCTGAAGGACAACCAGATACTTTCTTGCCTCATTCTCCCTGAGCACGTTGATGTGGGACAACGTCGTTCTGCACCCGATATTCATGAGATGATCCACTTTATTCTCCGTGTCCACTACATAACATGTTCGCTTTTTTGGAGAATCAACTTGCTCTGGTCCTTGGTAACAAGGTCAGCACACGGTTTCCATCATATAATTGGGGTACTCAACTATTCCGGCCGTAGTCTCCTTTTAGCGTTTATTATGTTTTACTCGGTAAATGGTGGGAGGCCTGCAAGTTCCTCCTAGTTCTTCCGTGAATCAACAATGTACACGATTTTCTGTTTGCTTCTGGGTAGATGCTCTGGTTAGTTGAGAGTCTCTTGAGCACTGCCATGGGTACGTCAACATTTCTACCGTAGGGCAGGTTAAAAAGGAAGAACCAATGGTTACTCCGCGGCACTTCCGGTGGGAAAAACGCGGCTCTCCTGGCACGTCCTCCTGGTCATTTGATTAAGCTTACCACTCATGCCATCGACACATGAATTACAGATTATATGACAGGGTGTTGCTTTCAGATGTTTGGGTCACAAAAATTTGCAGATCTCTTTATTCAAAGCAGTCGATAAGCATGATTTCATAAATAGCGATTTCTCATGGCAGGTCGAACCGAGAAAACATTTGCGCGAGCCCCCCCCCCCCCCCTTTTTGCTGTGTTGATACTCATACACATCCTGAAATCTTGATATCTGTTTGCGAAGCTCACAATATTTAGTAAATATCTGTTCTTCAACTTTCAGGCTAGCTTGATATGCCTAACCATGACTCTCCCACTTATTAAATGGTTGTATAAACAATTGCCATGGTTCTAAGTGCTTTGACTATCAAGTGCATCGGAAACCTCGTCTGGCAAATGTCGCAAGGTTTAACGAATAGCTTGTGATCGGTGGTTTTTTGTTTCCGGATGGTCCGCAATATTTCCTTCATGCGCCGGCGTCGATTTAAATCATCAAGTCCAGTTCGTTTTACAGTCTCACTTTCTTCGCCAGGTCCCCTTACACATCATATGCAGCCTCTCCATACACCCTGGCCCTCTCACTGCCTGCCATTTCTCTCAAAATAATGGATCCTTCTCATTCCTTCAACGTGTCCGAGCACTGAATCATGCAGGGATTTTTTATGCCCATGTTGGTTATACTGCTTGCGAAATGTGGGGCTATCTCACTTATACCGCAATTCCAGTGCTCTATTCATGCAAAAGTGATAGCCGCCAAACGTTTTTCAGGGGTATTTACCGACTGCCGGTATCACCGGCTTTGAGGTCTTACTTTCACAGCGCCGCTTCATGTTTGGTGCTACTACGCTGGTGTGTTCTATTCGTTCACGGATGATCCACTATATTAAACAGGAAGATGTATTTCAAATCAGCCATGCCATATCACTTCGTATATTGTTTTATCGCGGAAATTACACAGCTTAAAACTATAATCATCGCCTGGGATAACTTCACAAGGGCGATTTAAGAAAATAATAATTATAGGGTGTATTTTAAAAAAATTCTAACTTACGCTTTGTTGTAATTTACAGTTTACAGATGACAGTATAAACAAATCCACACAATTTGAGAAGAAAAACATTTTCTTAGGAGAAAAAGTTGTATTCGATTAAGAGGCGGACAGTTGCATTTATGCACATTGCCGGTGTAGTCGAATTTTGTGCTAAATATATATAGAACATATGTTTGCATGTAAGAAAATAAGCGAAATTGAAAAAAATACAAAACAAAATATTAGTTATAGATTTTCATAGCCAATTATTTTTTATGTTTGATGAGAATGTGTGCAATTACCTGACATATTTTTGTGACATGCAGATTGCTAAACGGTTTAATAATAAACGTTACACTTGCGTACAGTACTCCACCGAAAGACATAAATCACACGGGATAAACGAAAATAAGTATCATTGTACTGTTGCTCAAATATTAGCAAGTATGCACGTTTTCAACACTGAAAAATGTACAGAGCCTTCCAAAAATTGCAAGTTGTTTTACATTAGATATGCTTTGATGCAAATTAAAGCATGTATTATCATATGATTCTCAAAGACGACGCAGCTACTCCACGAAGCCATGATTTCAAAGTCTGCACTGGGCAGTGCCCATCCCTTCACGTTTTTCGGTCTTCCACATTATTTTTTTGAACAAAAATTACCCTACAACACCTGTGAGGGCATTATAGTGGGGAGGAGGATATATCATATCAACTTGACGACAAGAAAACATTTTGAAGCAATAAGAAAATGGCGTGCTGCCTTCAGAAAAGACGCACAGCCAATAAAGGAAAACAAACCCCCCAAAAAGGGTAAAATATATAATGCACATGTTAACTTATCAATAAAGAGTGGTAGTATGTAGAAAAAGCAAATATTTATAATTTAACAATGCCTAATAAAAGGGAGTGTTCACGTATAGGGAAACTAGCTCTTCTGGTAGCTAACTACAGTTAGGTATAGTTTAATAAAAAATAAATAATTTGATCTGTTGAGCGAAAAATGGCAAATGTGCCTGTTCTCATCAAGTCGCTGACAAATAAATTGAGGCGTATGGAAGTACTTTGCTCTATTGATTCCAGTTTCAGTGTCGCATATGCTTTAAAGAAATTTTATGCGGAAGCATTGTCTTCGATTCTGTAGAGTCTGCAAATTGAGCTCACGTTTCAAGACAGTCACACTTTGACCCCGCGAGTAAAAATGTAGGTCAAAACTGGCAGCTAAAAAGTTTTAGTGCATATTTTTATCAGGTATTGCTGGCTTGGATCCCAGGCTTCTTAATCGTAATCAAGGATTGAACCAAAATTTGTAATATACAAAGTACATTTCCCATTTGTAGGTCAATTTTTGAAATTGCGTTTGACAAAGCCTAGAATTCGAATTATACTACCAGTCATGTATTCAATGTGATGGCGACAGAAGAACTCATGATTAAAGTAAAATCAAATAAATAAAATTTTAGTGTCATGTAATCGGGAAAGTCATTAATATCCTACGTAATGAAAGCATTCCGAAAATCAAGAGACATGCAATCTGTCTCAAAGCCTTTATGGAAAGCATGCACCTAGCAACAAGCTTGAGCAAACTTGGAGCGGTCAACCAGCGGACAAAAATGGCATCCCCCCCCCCCCGGTTGCCGCCATCTTGCCTGTTTGCCACATTAGTGATCACGTGACGTTAAGAAGGCTGCACCCAGAGGTGGGCCAGATCAGATTGGCCATATCGCGGCCTGCAGATGGGCACTCTGGGGCTGCGCTCTAATCTTACAAGAATGAAGCCGAGTTATTCCGGCGGATCAAGTCTCGTGACAAGACAGATACAGCTATGCTGAACGCGGGTAGGTTTTCGAACGCAACGGGTAGGAGACTTTCACCCAGGAGTGTGGTAGAAGCTGCATTTGATTTATCTGCACCGGTGCAAAAAGTGTAAGGCGGTGTACTTCCGGTCTTATCTCAATGCACATTCCGGAAGTAGACTGCCCTACACTTTTCTGCAGCTGTGCAGGAGGTGCAAGTGAATCCAACGCAGTTTATATCTCATTCCTGGGTGAAGGTCTCGTACCCTTTGCGTCCGGAAACCTATTCGCGTACAGCACTGCTTTATCTGTCTTGTCACGCGACTTCATCCGCCGGAATATCTCGGATTCATTCGAGTAACATCTGAACACATCCGCAAAGTGCCCATATGCAGACCGTTCTCTGGCTTATCTGATCTGGCCCATCTCTGGGGGCAGCCATCTTAACGTCACGTGATCACTAATGTGGCAAAGAGGCATGATGGCGGTCACCGGGGGATGCCGTTTCGCTGCAGGCAGTGGTTTCCGGTTTACCGCTCTAAGGTAAGACTCAAGCTCGTTGGTACCAAGTCACGAAAAAATTTCACTAGCTCAGTTATGCATGACAGGCCAAGGGAAGAACCATTGTTGTGGTGGAGTGAAAAAATTGTTTTAAAGTAAATGTGAAGCAATACTGATGTAGAAAACCTGTGCTATGTCTTTAGAGGAAGTTCTTAAACACAGCATCGGCCGGCAATTTTCAAAATTGTTTTAGGGAACACTTTTATACACAAGTACAGCATTAATTTTTTTTAACTTGGAAAGCAAGCTACCATCTGCCAAGGACCTGGGAAATAAAATGTGCCAAATTGAAGCAAGTATACCACAATATTACTTAAAAACTATGTTGGCATTGCAATCAGGCCCGGAAGGCCTGTCAGTTTTAAGCGAATCAAAAGTTTGATCAGGCCACTCAGAGCGAAATTCGATTTCCGGTAAGAACCTCGGCAGATTCACCTCGTTATGCAAACTCAAGTTTACCTCGACTACCGGAGAAATAAAATGACTTAAAACAGCTACTGAAGAAAGCTGTTTCCTCTTGGCTACTGCGTATAATCTCTTTGAAATCCTCACTAGAAAGTGTGTCCAAATGGTCCTTTGTTATTAGTTTTTTTTCATAAATCTCCAAATGTCGTTGTTGTTTTATTTTTAAAAGGCACACTTTTCTTTTCAAGATTTGTCACTGGTTTTTGATTTGTTCGAAGGTTTATTAATATTTGCGTTTATTGGTGAGATTACCAGTCTGTGGTATGTAGCTGTCATATAAATCAGTAAGCTTAGCCTTCAAACATTTTAACATCGATAATATGCCTGTGAATTTCAATAATAGCAGAGAAATATCACAAGTTCGTCCCCAAGGCTTGCGTATACTGCCATGAAACTAGAAATGAACCCTTTTAGGGGACTGCCGTGCCGGTGTGGACGCTGATATGGAATAACATTGAAGCGAGTCTAGTGCGCTTACACGCCTGAAATGAAATCTGATGCAGTAACGTATCGGAAAAGACTAAAATTAAAACGAAGTGAGAGAATGTCAAGTATTATATCGAAAAAATCATTTTGTTAAATATGCTTGTGACGCACCGCTAAATCGGATAAGATTAGGTCACCCCCAAGCACCAGATAATCACCTAAATGAATGATAGTTTATCAGATTGGGATAAGATATGCTCATGGGTTGCTCTAGGTGGTCAATCGAATGCCCAATGTCTAGCGTAACAGAGAACATAGATATAGTTTACACAAAACCGATTCATTTAGCCACGACTCAGTGCCAATTACTGTACTGGGTTGTATGAAAACTTGCTATTTTAATACACATTTGATCAAAATCAAATACTATGAACTGAAATATTTAAAATATTGATAGTTGCAGCAAGCTAAAAGAACAAAGAAAAATTTAAACCAAGCTTAAGTCAGGGATATTGCATTTCCTGTATATTACGGGTCTCCTAACGTTTTGCCAAATGGACAGGATTGGGGACCTGTCGGAGTCTGTAAGGACCGGAAAATAAATAAGACAATATAAATATAAAGATACAATATGAATAGGTTTAAATAAGCGTTTAAAAATGCTCAAGTATGAATTGAAAACAAATTTTACAAATATTTTTAATGTAAATGCAGCATGTCGCTAAGTCATGACGTAACACATATAAAAGCGCATATGAAATTTGGCATTACGGTATATCTGGTAGGTCAAAATGCGAAGGTTATTACAATAGGACGCTGAGTACGATATATATCCGAACGCTAATAACTATCATCATAGTTACATTCACATAAATCGGGGAACTACAAATAATAATTTTGTTAATGGCATGTAAAATAAATGATGTGACAAAACGGCCCGCGTTTCGATTCAAAGTTTCGCCTTTCTTTCTGCTACTTTCGCTAGCGCTTTTGCTGCGTGTAGCGGTGCCGTTTTTTTTTTTTTTTTTTTTTTGATCGCCTTTATTCGGCGAAGTTGTTATCAACTAGCCGAGATCGGGGGCGTCACAGGAAAGATCGCTGCCATATGTGAGCCGGCCAAAACGTGGGGATTTGGAGACTCCAGCTTTATATTAAAAAATCTGCACTATTGCAAACAGTAGGAGCGGGAACAACGGAATGCGTGCTGCTTCTTCAGCTTAGCCCTGCTGGGACTCTCGCGCATGTCGTCTTCTAGGGCGGCTGTGACCGTCTACTACGAAAGGCGCCGAGAAGAAACATTATTATAGGAGGCAAAGCATGGACGACCCGCGTCTGGCGAAATACAGCTGTGAAACGCATTCGCTGGGGAAGCTTGCGAAGAACACACGAGGTTTCTGTTTACGCTGATAACGTTACAATTTACCCGACCATCGTTTACAGAGGCTCAAAACTCGAGTAGCGAGTGCTCACCACTATGATGAGCACTATATATATTTCTGAAGCATTTCTAGTGCCAAAATTACTGCTATGAACGAATACTATTAGCTGACCGCCACCATTGTATATTGCAAATTTCGTTTCGGTTTTGCTTCATTATGCCAGAGATTATGAAACGGAAGAACCAAGCAGGCTACCAAAAGCACAGTTTTTATTGTGAGTCAAATTTTTGAATCTCTTATGTTAAAGCAAAAGCCATCGGCAGAAACACGGGGCCCAAAAAAAGATCGGCAACAACTAACCTGGATTCAGGATGTAAAAAATATTCATGTTAGATTCGTTCATTTTCGAGATCAAAGCGCGTTAAATGTAGTCGAATCATTGAGCGTCCCGTTGCGTAAGGACTTCACTTATGCGAGTCAAGAGCCGCATGAAAGGCAGCTTTTGAGGCCAAGTCTAACCGAGTAGTGGTCGCCAAACCGTGGGTGAAGGGGTTGAGAACTGCGGCGCAAACACCTGACGGTTGTTTGACTACCTCACGGTTCTTTGAGGAGGCGACATTGCTGCGTCCCCGCCATACGTCCGGAACGTTCTCCGGTGTTTTTGCTTGCACTTTTCGTGACCGTACGTAAAATATATTTAGAATAAAGTCATTCACTACTATTTCGAAGGAAAATCGATAAAAATGTGTCACACAAACACATTACGTTAGAAAATGTTCCACCTATACGTTTAAGCGCACAATAATTTAGGAAATGTTTACAATATAATAAAATATTTTTGTCAGCGTTGTTGAAATTTTGGGGACGAAGCGATGTATGTCGTTTTGTTCAGCTTTATATCACACAAGAATAACCTTTAATTAAGCAGAGTCATGCATGAACAAATAAAAAAAAACACTATCTCAGTGTTTCTCCAAAATATTTTCACTTTTTCTTTCTGCGGCCTCTGCATCTATTTCTCATAGCTTATCACACACCATGCGAGAATCGAAACCTTGTTTTATTAACTGCGCTAAGACAAGCGATCTTGGAAAAGTTAAGTGCATGCTTTGTAACGTCTTATATATTCGTAAATAAATAAATAAATAACTAGTAAGCGCTTCAATATATCAAATATTGAATGTGCTACTACCCTCTACGAACGGATCCATCTTGCTAGGTGCATTGTGTGTGACTTTAGAATAAATATACTTAGCTTAGAATAGTATGTTTTCTAATGAAAACATGAACAGCGTTATTCGATTGCAGGCTTATGTCGAATAATCGGAAATTGATAGAGGCTGGAAGGTGTTTTAAGGGCTGGGAGGGATCCATAACACATCAGGGCTGTAGCGTTATTTTCAATATAGGCCCCATCTGAGGGCAAGACATATCACTAGAGGCCGAATGAGAGGGCAGGTTTTTCCTCCAAAGCACATTATGTAAACCGCACCAAAGCTGGGGGGCGGAAAGAACGAGGGACGCACACCGCGTTTGAGCGAAGGCCGTGAGAGGGTGGAGCTCGGTCAGCGCCCAGATGAAATTCGAGTTCTAAAAACTCGAGCCCTGAACGTTCATTCCATCGTAAAGCCTCTGCCCTGTACGTTCATTGCATAGGAAAAACGATACTATAGGTCCGGTGCCGGATGGGACTCATCCACCCAAGTGAATGTCACAGCGCCAGAGGCAAGCTCCTTGATAAGTAAGGCGGGGTGAGGTTTCCAGGTGTGCGCCGAAAACTTGATGGCAAGAAAGCATTAAACAGAGAGCGGAGCATGTCCCAGTTCGTGACTCGACATAGGCGGCGGATGCGCTGGAAGCGACACGAAACTCTGTTTCTCGATTTTAGCTGCTGGATAGATGGCCAAGCCACCATGCCGAGTCGGGAGAAGGAGAACTATGCCGATAGTCACCACGACATGTTGGCATGTCTGGGGCATTTAAAATAATAATTTGGGCGCCCACACAATTGTTCATCACACGTTGGCCCTGTGCGCTGGTCGCGAAGTACTCCCAAGCTATATGTGAGGCGTTGAAGTCACCGGTTACCAAAACCGGGCGACCAGGATACGCTTGGCGCAGATGGTGAAGGCGAGTCACACTCTCTCTCTAGGGTCGCGACATAACGCCATATTACAAGAAAATGTTCATTTCCAACTTTGTTTAAATTCTAAAAGACGTGTTTTCCGTTAAAATTGTGTTAGCGTTATGTCGGTTTTTTTCCTTTCGTGAGCAATTGTGTATTTTTTTTTTTGCTTCGTAAAAGGAGCTTTGTTTTTACAACGGCATCATTCAGAATCGTTTCTGAGGGTTTTAACTTTAATGGCTGATTTGCTCGTAGATTCAGGTACCTCTACCCGACCGCTAAAGTAACACACAAAAGGAAGGATTTCAAGTTCACGTGATAGGCAGTGTGTAAAAAAAAATCAAGATAGCTAGCGTTCCAGGCAAATGGCTTTCTACTGATAGTACTCGCTTTGATCATTTAAGTACAATTATCTTCACACAGATATGGTGAGAAATCTCGGAATGTAAGTTAAATTAATTGTATTAATGTACTTCACAACATTCATTTCAAGTTAGTTCTCGTAAATATTGTATTAAGCTAGAATTAAATGAAATGATAAGCAAGACGTCTCCTGACGGAAATTTTCTGGAACGGCTGGTAATTTCTCATGAAGGAGCCTCTCAACTGACCTCAAATCATTCTTTCGGCGGAGTCGACCGCAGAAGAGAGACGCCCAAAGTGACCATCAAAACCGGCAAAGGAGGCTTGCTCTGACCCTCAGAGAAGCAATTTTTGATCCGACACCTAACACAAGATCGTTCATTATGAAGAGATATGACGGAGATAGTGAACTACACATTTTTTTAACAACCTTCTGTATTATACGTTTGGTTTGTTTTTTGCGCGCGTATAAAGCAGTGTTTTCCTTAAAATGTGTTTTGTACGGTATATTTTTACGTGCAAAATATTAATCATGCGCGGACAATGCACATGATAAGGGATATGTACCGGGTAAAACTATAAATTAAAAAAAAATTACTCTGGAATTTTAGCAATTGTATAAATATAATCTGGCTCAATATATTGCAGGGAGGCCTCTGCAGCCAACAAAGATATAAAGACACCCAATGGATCGGCGATGGTTCAGAAACTCTGGAATGCCGGAATTCATCATTATGGGGTGCAGAGGGTTGAAATGAATAACAATTTACTTTTGAATGGCACCGCAATAATCAACATGATTTTTATTCTCATGCAGGTAAGTCATTCAGAATTTGCCTGAAAGTTTAAGAGAGACAAATGTTGTCAGATTTTCAAACTAACCGCAATAACCCTCGCGCACAATTTCGTTTTTTCTGTGTGTGCGTGTGGAATTCAATGAAGGAAAAAATTGTTGCGTTGCTCTCATGCGTTATAATAAAAGAGAAACAAAATCTGTTTCATGTTGATTTAATAATACATAGGCTTTTTCTTCCTCTAATGGGCAGTAGTTAAGGAAACATGCAGGGTCTTTTTTTTAAGCTTTACAGATTTATTTCGAAGAATCTGTGAACACTAAATTAATGCAGTTCGTGCAGGTGCGTTTACGTTCTTGGGGACATAGTGCCGAGTGGATGATCGTAAAGACCATTGGGCTAATTAAGTCTAACTCGCTAATAAATTTTGGTTCAGTTTTAGGAAGATATAGTCAAAAGCAGCATTTTACGGTGTTCTAGAACAAATCATTTGGACGCGATTCTCGGTTTCGGTTTCTTATCTGAGCGCATCTTTGTGCCACGACGCCACCACGAACCTTGTACTCGGTGAAAGCGGCGTGAAGCCACTTAGCCGCCTCCCTCGTATGATAGAAGGAAGTAGTGTGCACGTGTGTAGCCCATCTCAGCCACTGGGGAGCAGGACCGCGGGCGCAGAGATGCGCTATACTCAGTAACAAAACAAAGAAATGCGTTCAGATGGAGCGTTTTTACGGAACGCTATAAAATGACACCTCTGTGGAATATATTTCTAAACAAACCGGAGGTCGTGATCGTCGACGACACTCGGCAAGTCTCCAATCGGAACCATGTGCTCGAGTTTCACTAATTAAAAAAGTTAATTGCCACATTTTACCTAATTAGCGAACTAACCGTGATGATTAACTCCCAATTCGGCTCGAGATCGAATCCTGCCACCACCGTGCGTCTGAAATAGGAAGAATGCGAAAGTGGGGATACTGCCGTGCGTCTTGTGCTACGGGCGCACGTTGAGAAGCCTGGATCTGGACGACGCAAGCCTGTTTCCGGCTGACCTCGACCCTTTCTATTATGTGTTTGACGTTTTTGTTGTTTTTCTTCTTACTTGAGGTTGTGTTGTATCGTCTCACACGCGTGGAAATTTAGCAAAGCGATAAATATAAATACAGATGCTTCCATATCCTTAGTGCTGTGGTTTGTAGAACATTTGGCCTTACATATTTTCGTTATCTCGCACAATCCATAACTTTCATAAAACGTTGAATCCTGATTGGAGCTGGGGGTTCATTAACAAATTATTTTGACTGATCGCCACCTTTTGATACACTAATGATTCAATAAATTTTATAACTGTCTTATTCTCCAGTCATATTACACAAAGGACGTTAAAATACACATTTTAGTTATTTTAATCCGTCATTAATGGGATATTTTTATTTCCATTTTACACTTCACGTGGTCGACGCCTAAAGAAATATTAATACTGGAAGCCTTTTAAAGCGAAGCAATTTTTACGTTAATATTTAAACAGGATAATCAGCATCGATGACAATCACAAGCATGCTGTAGTGGTTTACTGCGCAGATCTGGAAAATATACCAGACATATGAAAACGGCCATTTTACACTTTTTTCTTACTTTCTCCAGCAGAAGATTTCGATTAAACACAAAAACAAATATCGAAATTAAAGCGTCGCTCGAATAATCTGAATGTTAATCGATCCCAGGCAGCACACTTGCTTGGGCTATCTAAGGCCAGGATTGGGCCTTGGCCGTAGTTGAATGGACCGGGACCGGCCAGAAATGCGGTGAACTACCAGCCTGGCGCCTCACCGTATTTCCGGGCACCGGTATGTCACGGAACTGCCAGGCAAGTGGATTTCCTGGCGTTCCTTGTCTTTCTTGGTCCGAGCAGACCAGTGTAGACAAGCGGCCGCCAACATTGACGCTTCAGTGTAATCACTGGCCCCAGGACTCTACGGAACTGCTGGAGGAGTGGTTTCGGGTGTCGTTTATTTTTCTAAGATTCAGCGCGCCAAGGAACGACGGGCAAGTACTGTTGTTCATTATGTTTTGGCTGGAGCTTGCTTTTCATCGGACACTGAAGTACTCGATACGGGCACTTTTGCTTACATAAATATAAAATGTGTTTTTGCCTTGCGCTCAAGTTTGACTCTTAGGCTCTGATCACATAGCCCATGACATATGCTTCGTCCACGAGTACATGCACTCAGACCTTTCGCCAGGACCATGTTCCCTCTTTTTTTATTTTTAAGAATATCGCGCATGTCGGCGTGACGCGATCGTCGGGCATTATTGACACGCCCGTGCCGACAGTACATCGCAACCGCGACCAGGGTCCGTAAAACAGCACCATGTCTGATTTCACAAAAACGCCAAGAACAAGAAACTGTTGCACTGCATGTGTAAATTAGAAAAGACAATAAAACACATTTAATCAGATTCCAGAGGCCGGTGTTTATTCCAGAACAAATGAACTAATCGCAAATCAGTCGGCGCTTCAAAAAAAAAAATTATGGCGCTAAAAAAAATTGTGAAAAAAACTGCTTCAACTAAATCTGCATACCTTGCAGCGGTATTGAACACGCGAGTTCAATTTTTCGTTCGCTCAGACCCAACGTTCTTTCCAGACTGAAAAGAATGACCGGGTGCTTGAGTCAAATTGGTCGTCCCAACTTCAAATAAATAACAAAAATCAGTTTCACATGCTACGGAATTGCCGCCTGATGGGGCGTTTTATTCGTGAAAGCGAACTTGCCTCAGAAGCTTCAAGCAAAAAATGCTTTCTACAACCGACATGTGCTAAGCCTTTAGTTTTTCAAATGAAACGCGACACGCGAATCTTCCACACGAGAAAGGCTTAGATGTTGGCTGGCATTTCTAAGTTCAAGAAGAGGCAAGACTGCTCTAGCTGCACCTACGTCACAACTTAGTGTCGCAGTATGAGAAACTGATTTTAACACTTATTTAAAGTGGGAACGACCCATCTGACTCACCTGGCACCGCCGCCACACGTGGAATACGGTCCGCATCGGACCGCACCACAAAGTTACGAAAGACTTGGCCACGCGTCGCGTAAAGTAAAAACGTTGTATGTGCAGGTGGCGCTAGTGATCAGGTACATAAAAAAGAAGTTTATTCCACGGAACATCCCATTCACTGATCACAATCGCATTAATACCACTGATGCGTACAATGTAAGGAATCTAAACAAAATAAGGGATACCGCGAATGTATATATTTCCTTACATTTTATTTTCATCTCAAATTTAAGCAAGCCGGATTTTGATCCGCGTTTGGATAGGTTCCACGTGGACTCATGCTTATCAGAATTTGTAAATACGAAATAGGCTTAGCGTAGGCGGTGAAAACATAGATCTACTCTGCCATCTACTACACAACAAAAAATATGTGGCAATATTTCCCCTGTCCTATGACTCTTTATTCTCTCTTACACTATAAATGCGAGCGAAGGAGAGTTCGTGAAATGTCAACATCGACCTCGCATTGCTTTCGCTCGCTCTGATCGTGAAACGAAGTGTAGGACATGTGGGGCACGTTTCGTCGGTGCACGCGTCGACGTGTTCAGAACTAATTTGTTCTACGTTGTCAATGTTAGCATAACTTCTGCAGGGTCGCTAAACTCGTGGAACAAAACATTGTTTGCTTTCTGACGTAGCGGTGAGAGTGACCAAAAGAACGCCGCAAAGTTTCCTCCTCCTGCGCGCGCTCAACTTCGCAACTTTTGACGAGACATCTCCCGCGATCCCTAGGCGTGTGCACGAGAGCACGAGACAGTGCGGGAGGCAAGCGTTCACGCCGCTCGCTGTGCGTTGTCTTTGAGCTGTGTATGGCGCCGTTGGGCCGAAATTCGATCCCGTCATGCCTCTGCTCAGAGCGGAGCGAGTGCAGACCGACGGAAGTTCGTCTGGCACGGATGAGGCATTCCCAGAGCGGAACTGTAAGAAAAAAGAGTAGATTTTCTGCTCAAAAAATCGCGTCCCGCGTGCAAAAACTCAAACGCGAGCTTGAATTGTAAGCGTCTGAATTTCACAAAGGAAGGAATCGACGACCCGTGTGCCATTTGCAAAATTTAAGCTCGCTGTGTTGCCGTACAGACGCTGAAACTTACCAGTGTGCAATGAAAGAGTGGGACCGATACAGAGGCCGCGTAGATGTCACATCATCGGTGTGCGGGTGAAAAGTGGAACATTTGTCAGACAACGCTCCCACAGGCAGGAAGCCCGTGACGCATCCACTCGGCGCTCGGGACAAGCTAGTTACACCAGAGAGCGATTGCCCGGGCCCGGGCAATCGCTCTCTGGTGTAACTAGCTTGTCCCGAGCGCCGAGTGGATGCGTCACGGGCTTCCTGCCTGTGGGAGCGTTGTCTGACAAATGTTCCACTTTTCACCCGCACACCGATGAGGTAAGTGACATCTACGCGGCCTCTGTATCTGTCCTAATTTTTCATTGCACACTGGTAGGTTTCAGCGTCTGTACGGCAACACAGCGACTTAAATTTTGCAAATAAAACACGGGTCGTCGATTCCTTCCTTTGTGAAATTCACGACGCTTACAATTCAAGCTCGCGTTTGAGTTTTTGGCCCGCGGGACGCGATTTTGAGCAGAAAATCTACTCTTTTTCTTTCAGTTCTGCTCTGGGAATGCCTCATCGTACCGAGACGAACTTCCGTCGTCTGTCTCGCTCACTCGTCTGAGCAGAGGCATGACGGGATCGAATTTCGGCCCAACGGCGCTACACAGCTCAAAGACAACGCACTGGCGAGTGGCGTGAACGTCTACTCCGCACTGTCTCGTGCTCTCGTGCACAGCCTAGGGATCGCGGAGATGTCTCGTCAAAAGTTGCGAAGTTGCGCGCGCCAGGAGGAGGAAACTTTGCGGCGTTCTTTTGAGTCACTCTCACCGCTACGTCAGAAAGCAAACAATGTTTTGTTCCACGAGTTTAGCGACCCTGCAGAAGTTACGCTAACATTGACAACGTAGAACAAATTAGTTCTGAACACGTCGACGCGTGCACCGCCGAAACGTGCCCCACATGTCCTAGCACTTCGTTTCACGATCAGAGCGAGCGAAAGCAATAGCGAGGTCGATGTTGACATTTCACGAACTCTCCTTCGCTCGCATTTATAGTGAAAGAGAGAATAAAGAGTCATAGAACAGGGGAAATATTGCCACATATTTTTTGTTGTGTAGTAGATGGCAGAGTAGATCTATGTTTTCACCGCCTACGCTAAGCCTATTTCGTATTTACAAATTCTGATAAGCATGAGTCCACGTGGAACATATCCAAACGCGGATCAAAATCCGGCTTGCTTAATTTTGAGATGAAAATAAAATGTAAGGAAATATATACATTCGCGGTATCCCTTATTTTGTTTTAGATTCCTTACATTGTACGCATCAGTGGTATTAATGCGATTGTGATCAGTGAATGGGATGTTCCGTGGAATAAACTTCTTTTATGTACCTGATCACTAGCGCCACCTGCACATACAACGTGTTTTGCTTTACGCGACGCGTGGCCAAGTCTTTCGTAACTTTGTGGTGCGGTCCGTGCGGACCGCATTCCACTGTGGCGGCGGTGCCAGGTGAGTCAGATGGATCGTTCCCACTTTAAATAAGTACTAAAAGTCAGTTTCTCATACTGCGACACTAAGTTGTGACGTAGGTGCAGCTAGAGCAGTCTTGCTCTTTTGAACTTAGAAATGCCAGCCAACATCTAAGCCTTTCTCGTGTGGAAGATTCGCGTGTCGCGTTTCATTTTGAAAACTAAAGGCTTAGCACATGTCGGTTGTAGAAGCATTTTTTCGCTTGAAGCCTCTGAGGGCAAGTTCGCTTTCACAAATAAAACGCCCCACCAGGCGGCAATTCCGTAGCATGTGAAACTGATTTTTGTTATTTATTTGAAGTTGGGACGACCAATTTGACTCAAGCACCCAGGTCATTCTTTTCAGTCCTGGAAAGAACGTTGGGTCTGAGCGAACGGAAAATTGAACTCGCGTGTTCAATAACGCTGCACAGGTATGCAGATTTAGTTGCAGCAGTTTTTTTTCACATTTTTTTAGCGCCATACTTTTTTTTTTTTTGAAGCGCCGACTGATTTGCGATTAGTTCATTTGTTCTGGAATAAACAGCCGGCCTCTGGAATCTGATTAAATGTGTTTTATTGTCTTTTCTAATTTACACATGCAGTGCAACAGTTTCTTGTTCTTGGCGTTTTTGTGAAATCAGACATGGTGCTGTTTTACGGACCCTGGTCGCGGTTGCGATGTACTGTCGGCACGGGCGTGTCAATAATGCCTGACGATCGCGTCACGCCGACATGCGCGATTTTCTTAAAAATAAAAAAGAGGGAACGGGTCCGGGCGAAAGGTCTAAGTGCATGTACTCGTGGACGAAGCTATGTCATGGGCTATGTGATCAGAGCCTAAGAGTCAAACTTGAGCGCAAGGCAAAAACACATTTTATATTTATGTAAGCAAACAGTGCTGCCTGTATCGAGTACTTCAGTGTCCGATGAAAAGCAAGCTCCAGCCAAAACATAATGAACAACAGTACTTGCCCGTCGTTTCCTTGGCGCGCTGAATCTTAGAAAAATAAACGACACCCGAAACCACTCCCCAGCAGTTCCGTGGAATCCTGGGGCCAGTGAACACACTGAAGCGCCAATGTTGGCTGGCCGCTTGTCTACACTGGTCTGCTCGGACCAAGAAAAGACAAGGAACGCCAAGGAAATCCCTTGCCTGGCAGTTCCGTGGCATACCGGTGCCCGGAAATACGGTGAGGCGCCAGGCTGGTAGTTCACCGAATTTCCTGGCCGGTCCCGGTCAATTCAACTACGGCCAAGGCCCAATCCTGGCCCCAGATAGCCCAAGCAAGTGTGCTGCCTGGGATCGATTAACATTCAGATTATTCGAGCGACGCTTTAATTTCGATATTTGTTTTTGTGTTTAATCGAAATCTTCTGCTGGAGAAAGTAAGAAAAAAGTGTAAAATGGCCGTTTTCATATGTCTGGTATATTTTCCAGATCTGCGCAGTAAACCAATCACAGCATGCTTGTGATTGTCATCGATGCTGATTATCCTGTTTAAATATTAACGTAAAAATTGCTTCGCTTTAAAAGGCTTCCAGTATTAATATTTCTTTAGGCGTCACCACGTGAAGTGTAAAATGGAAATAAAAATATCCCATTAATGACGGATTAAAATAACCAAAATATGTATTTTAACGTCCTTCGTGTAATATGACTGGAGAATAAGCAGTTATAAAATTTATTGAATCATTAGTGTATCAAAAGGTGGCGATCAGTCAAAATAATTTGTTAATGAACCCCCAGCTCCAATCAGGATTCAACGTTTTATGAAAGTTATGGATTGTGCGAGATAACAAAAATATGTAAGACCAAATGTTCTACAAACCACAGCACTAAGGATATGGAAGCATCTGTCTTTATATTTATCGCTTTGCTAAATTTCCACGCGTGTGAGACGATACAACACAACCTCAAGTAAGAAGAAAAACAACAAAAACGTCAAACACATAATAGAAAGGGTCGAGGTCAGCCGGAAACAGGCTTGCGTCGTCCAGATCCAGGCTTCTCGAACGTGCGCCCGTAGCACAAGACGCACGGCGGTATCCCCACTTTCGCATTCTTCCTATTTCAGACGCACGGTGGTGGCAGGATTCGATCTCGAGCCGAATTGGGAGTTAATCATCACGGTTAGTTCAAGCTAATTAGGTAAAATGTGGCAATTAACTCTTTTAATTAGTGAAACTCGAGCACATGGTTCCGATTGGAGACTTGCCGAGTGTCGTCGACGATCACGACCTCCGGTTTGTTTAGAAATATATTCCGCAGAGGTGTCATTTTATAGCGTTCCGTAAAAACGCTCCATCTGAACGCATTTCTTTGTTTTGTTACTGAGTATAGCGCATCTCTGCGCCCGCGGTCCTGCTCCCCCAGTGGCTAAGATGGGCTACACACGTGCACACTACTTCCTTCTATCATACGAGGGAGGCGGCTGAGTGGCTTCACGCCGCTTTCACCGAGTACAAGGTCCGTGGTGGCGTCGTGGCACAAAGATGCGCTCAGATAAGAAACCGAAACCGTGAATCGCGTCCCAACTGATTCGTTCTAGAACGCCGTAAAATGCTGCTTTTGACTCATATCTTCCTAAAACTGAACCAAGATTTATTAGCGAGTTAGACTTAATTAGCCCAATGGTCGTTACGATCAACCACTCGGCACTATGTCCCCCTGGACGTAAACGCACCTGCACGAACTGCATTAATTTAGTGTTCACAGATTCTTCGAAATAAATCTGTAAAGCTTAAAAAAAGACCCTGGATGTTTCCTTAACTACTGCACATTAGAGGAAGAAAAAAGCCTATTTATTATTAAATCCACATGAAACAGATTTTGTTTCTCTTTTATTATAACGCAGAGAGCAACGCAACATTTTTTTCCTTCATTGAATTCCACACGCACAAAGAAAAAAGAAATTGTGCGCGAGCGTTCTTGCGGTTAGTTTGAGAATCTGACAACATTTGTCTCTCTTAAACTTTCAGGCAAATTCTGAATGACTTACCTGCATGAGAATAAAAATCATGTTGATTATTGTGGTGCCATTCAAAAGTAAATTGTTATTCATTTCAACCCTCTGCACCCCATAATGATGAATTCCGGCATTCCAGAGTTTCTGAACCATCGCCGATCCATTGGGTGTCTTTATATCTTTGTTGGCTGCAGAGGCCTCCCTGCAATATATTGAGCCAGATTTTATTTATACAATTGCTAAAATTCAAGGTAATTTTTTTTTAATTTATAGTTTTTACCCGGTACATATCCCTTATCATGTGCATTGTCCGCGCATGATTAATATTTTGCACGTAAAAATATACCGTACAAAACACATTTTAAAAGGAAAACACTGCTTTATACGCGCGCAAAAAACAAACCAAAACGTATAATACAGAAGGTTGTTAAAAAAATGTGTAGTTCACTATCTCCGTCATATCTCTTCATAATGAACGATCTTGTGTTAGGTGTCGGATCAAAAATTGCTTGTCTGAGGGTCAGAGCAAGCCTCCTTTGCCGGTTTGATGGTCACTTTGGGCGTCTCTCTCTGCGGTCGACTCCGCCGAAAGAATGATTTTGAGGTCAGTTGAGAGGCTCCTTCATGAGAAATTACCAGCCGTTCCAGAAAATTTCCGTCAGGAGACGTCTTGCTTATCATTTCATTTAATTCTAGCTTAATACAATCTTTACGAGAACTAACTTGAAATGAATGTTGTGAATTACATTAATACAATTAATTTAACTTACATTCCGAGATTTCTCACCATCTCTGTGTGAAGATAATTGGACTTAAATGATCAAAGCGAGTACTATCAGTAGAAAGCCATTTGCCTGGAACGCTAGCTATCTTGATTTTTTTTTACACACTGCCTATCACGTGAACTTGAAATCCTTCATTTTGTGTGTTACTTTAGCGGTCGGGTAGAGGTACCTGAATCTACGAGCAAATCAGCCATTAAAGTTAAAAACCCTCAGAAACGATTCTGAATGATGCCGTTGTAAAAACAAAGCTCCTTTACGAAGCAAAAAAAAAAATACACAATTGCTCACGAAAGGAAAAAAACCGACATAACGCTAACACAATTTTAACGGAAAACACGTCTTTTAGAATTTAAACCAAGTTGGAAATGAACATTTTCTTGTAATATGGCGTTATGTGCGACCCTAGAGAGGGAGTGTGACTCGCCTTCACCATCTGCGCCAAGCGTATCCTGGTCGCCCGGTTTTGGTAACCGGTGACTTCAACGCCTCACATATAGCTTGGGAGTACTTCGCGACCAGCGCACAGGGCCAACGTGTTATGAACAATTGTGTGGGCGCCCAAAATATTATTTTAAATGCCCCAGACATGCCAACATGTCGTGGTGACTATCGGCATAGTTCTCCTTCTCCCGACTCGGCATGGTGGCTTGGCCATCTATCCAGCAGCTAAAATCGAGAAACAGAGTTTCGTGTCGCTTCCAGCGCATCCGCCGCCTATGTCGAGTCACGAACTGGGACATGCTCCGCTCTCTGTTTAATGCTTTCTTGCCATCAAGTTTTCGGCGCCCACCTGGAAACCTCACCCCGCCTTACTTATCAAGGAGCTTGCCCTCTGGCGCTGTGACATTCACTTGGGTGGATGAGTCCCATCCGGCACCGGACCTATAGTATCGTTTTCCTATGCAATGAACGTACAGGGCAGAGGGCTTTACGATGGAATGATTGTTCAGGGCTCAGTTTTAAGAAGTCGAATTTCATCTGGGCGCTGACCGAGCTTCACCCTATCACGGCCTTCGCTCAAAGGCGGTGTGCGTCCCTCGTTCTTTCCACCCTCCAGCTTTGGTGCGGTTTACATAATGTGCTTCTGGAGGAAAAACCTGCCCTCTCATTCGGCCTCTAGTGATATGTCTTGCCCTCAGATGGGGCCTAATTGAAAATAACGCTACAGCCCTTATGTGTTATGGATCCCTCCCAGCCCTTAAAACACCTTCAGCCTATATCAATTTCCGATTATTCGACATAAGCCTGCAATCGAATAACGCTGTTCATGTTTTCATTAGAAAACATACTATTCTAAGCTAAGTATATTTATTCTAAAGTCACACACAATGCACCTAGCAAGATGAATCCGTTCGTAGAGGGTAGTAGCACATTCAATATTTGATATATTGAAGCACTTACTATATATTTATTTATTTATTTACGAATATATAAGACGTTACAAAGCATGCACTTAACTTTTCCAAGATCGCTTGTCTTAGCGCAGTTAATAAAACAAGGTTTCGATTCTCGCATGGTGTGTGATAAGCTATGAGAAATAGATGCAGAGGCCGCAGAAAGAAAAAGTGAAAATATTTTGGAGAAACACTGAGATAGTGTTTTTTTTTATTTGTTCATGCATGACTCCTTGCTTAATTAAAGGTTATTCTGTGTGATATAAAGCTGAACAAAACGACATACATCGCTTCGTCCCCAAAATTTCAACAACGCTGACAAAAATATTTTATTATATTGTAAACATTTCCTAAATTATTGTGCGCTTAAACGTATAGGTGGAACATTTTCTAACGTAATGTGTTTGTGTGACACATTTTTATCTATTTTCCTTCGAAATAGTAGTGAATGACTTTATTCTAAATATATTTTACGTACGGTCACGAAAAGTGCAAGCAAGAACACCGGAGAACGTTCCGGACGTATGGCGGGGACGCAGCAATGTCGCCTCCTCAAAGAACCGCGAGGTAGTCAAACAACCGTAGGCAGGTGTTTGCGCCGCAGTTCTCAACCCCCTTCACCCACGGTTTGGCGACCACTACTCGGTTAGACTTGGCCTCAAAAGCTGCCTTTTATGCGGCTCTTGACTCGCATAAGTGAAGTCCTTACGCAACGGGACGCTCAATGATTCGACTACATTTAACGCGCATTGATCTCGAAAATGAACGAATCTAACATTAATATTTTTTACATCCTGAATCCAGGTTAGTTGTTGCCGATCTTTTTTTGCGCCCCGTTTTTCTGCCGATTGCTTTTGCTTTAACAAAAAGATGCAAAAATTTGACTCACAATAAAAACTGTGTTCTGGTAGCCTGCTTGGTTCTTCGTTTCATAATTTCTGGCATAATGAAGCAAAACCGACGCTAAATTTGCAATATACATGGTAGTGGTCAGCTAATAGTATTCGTTCATAGCAGTAATTTTGGCACTAGAAATGCCTCAGAAATATATATAGTGCTCATCACAGTGGTGAGCACTCGCTACTCGAGCTTTGAGCCTCTGTAAACGATGGTCGGGTAAATTGTAACACTATCAGCGTAAACAGAAACCTCGTGTGTTCTTCGCAAGTTTCCCCAGCAAATGCGTTTCACAGCTGTCTTTCGCTAGACGCGGGTCGTCCATGCTTTGCCTCCTATAATAATGTTTCTTCTGGCGCCTTTCGTAGTAGACGGTCGCAGCCGCCCTGGAAGACGACATGCGCGAGAGTCCCAGCAGGGCTAAGCTGAAGGAGCAGCATGCATTCCGTTGTTCCCGCTCCTAGTGTTCGCAATAGTGCAGATTTTTTTATATAAAGCTGGAGTCTCCAAATCCCCACGTTTTGGCTGGCTCACAGATGGCCGCGATCTTTCCTGTGCCGCTCTCGATCTCGGCTAGTTGATAACAACTTGCCGAATAAAGGCGATCAAAAAAAAAAACGGCACCGCTACACGCAGCAAAAGCGCTAGCGAAAGTACCAGAAAGAAAGGCGAAACTTTAAATCGAAACGCGGGCCGTTTTGTCACATCATTTATTTTAAATGCCATTAACAAAATTATTACTCGTAGTTCCCCGATTTATGTCAATATAACTATGATAATTTTTATTAGCGTCGGAATATATATCGTACTCAGCGTCATATGTAATAACCTTCGCATTTTGACGTACCAGATATACCGTTATGCCAAATTTCATATTCACTTTCATATGTGTTATGTCATACTTAGCGACATACTGCATTTACATTAAAAATATTTGTAGAATTTGTTTTCAATTCATACTTGAGCATTTTTAAACGCTTATTTAAACCTATTCATATTGTAACTTTATATTTATATTGTCTTATTTATTTTCCGGTCCTTGCAACTCCGACAGGTCCCCAATCCTGTCTATTTGGCAAAACGTTAGGAGACCCGTAATATACAGGAAATGCAATATTCCTGATTTAAGCTTGGTTTAAATTTTTCTTTGTTCTTTTAGCTTGTTGCAACTATCAATATTTTAAATATTTCGGTTCATAGTATTTGATTTTGAGCAAATGTGTATTAAAATAGCATGCTTTCATACAACCCAGTACAGTAATTGGAACTGAGTCGTGGCTAAATGTATCGGTCTTGTGTAAACTATATCTATGTTCTCCGTAATGCTAGAGATTAGGCATTCGGTTGACCACCTAGAGCAACCCATGAGCATATCTTATCCCAATCTGATAAACTATCATTCATTTAAGTGATTATCGGGTACTTGGGGGTGACCTAATCTTACCTGATTTAACGGTGTGTCACAAGCATATTTAACAAAACAATTTTTTCGATATAATACTTGACATTCTTTCACTTCGTTTTAATTTTAGTCTTTTCCGATACGTTACTGCGTCAGAGTTCATTTCAGGCGTGTGAGCACACTAGACTCGCTTCAATGTGATTCCATAACAGCGTCCACATCGGCACGGCAGTCCCCTGAAAGGCTTCATTTCTATTTTCATGGCATATACGCCAGCCTTGGGGACGAACTTGTGATATTTCTTTGATATTATTCAAATTCACAGGTATATTATCGACGTTGAAATGTTTGAAGGCTAAGCTTACTGATTTATATGACAGCTACATACCATAATTGGTAATCTCACCAAAGACGCAAAAATAAATAAACCTTCGAAAGACAAAAACTAGCGACAAACCTTAAAAAGAAAAGTGTGCCTCTTAAGAAATAAAAAAACAACGACATTTGTAGATTTATATAAACTAATAACAAAGGACCATTTGGACACACTTTCTAGTGAGGAATTCAAAGAGATTATACGCAGTAGCCAAGAAGAAACAGCTTTCTTCAGCAGCTGCCTCAAGTCATTTTATTTCGCCGGCAGTCGAGGTAAACTTAAGTTTGCCTAACGAAGTGAATCTGCCGAGGCTCTTGCCGGAAATCGAATTTCTTCTGATGGCCTGATAAAACTTTTAGATTCGCTTAAAACTGACAGGTCTTCCGGTCTCGATTACAATCTTAACATAGCTTTTAAGTAATATTGTGGTATACTTGCTTCGATTTGGCACGTTTTAATTCCTAGTTCCTTTTCAGACGGTAGCTTGCTTTTTAAGTTAAAAAAATAATGCTGTACCTGTGTATAAAAGTGTTCCTTAAAACAATTTTGAAAATTACCGGCCGATACTGTGTTTAAGAACACCTAAAGTCATAGAACACGTTTTCTACATCAGTATTGCTTCACATTTAATTTAAAACAATTTTTTTACTCCACCACGACAATGGTTCTTCCCTTGGTTTGTCATGCATAACTGAGCTAGTGAAATATTTTCGTGACTTGGTACCAACGAGCTTGAGTCTTACCTTAGAGCGGTAAACATGAAACCACTGCCTGCAGCGAAATCGGCACTCCCGGTTGCCGCCATCTTGCCTGTTTGCCTCATTAGTGATCACGTGACGTTAAGATGGCTGCCTCCAGGGGTGGGCCAGATCAGATTAGCCAGAGCATGGTCTGCATATGGGCACTTTGCGGATGTGTTCCGATGTTACTTGAATGAATCCGAGATATTCCGGCGGATCAAGTCGCGTGACAAGACAGATAAAGCAGTGTTGTACGCGGGTAGGTTTCCGGACGCAAAGGGTACGAGACCTTCACCCAGGAATGAGATAGAAACTGCGTTCGATTTACCCTCACCTCCTGCACAGCTGCAGAAAAGTGTAGGACAGCCTACTTCTCGTATGTGCATTGAGGTAAGACCGGAAGTACACCGCCCAACACTTTTTTGCACCGGTGCAGATAAATCGAATGCAGGTTCTACCACACTCCTGGGTGAAAGTCTCCTACCCGTTGCGTACGAAAATCTACCCGCATACAGCATTGCTGTATGTTTTGTGACGAGACTTGATCCGCCGGAATAACTCGGCTTCATTCGAGTAAGATTGGAACGCAGCCCCAGAGTGCCCATCTGCAGGCCGTGATCTGGCCAATCTGATCTGGCCCACCTCTGGGCGCCGCCTTCCTAACGTCACGTGATCACTAATGTGGCAAACAGGCTAGATGGCGGCAACCGGGGGTGGGGATGCCATTTTTGGCCGCTGGTTTACCGCTCCAAGTTTACTCAAGCTTGTTGCTTGGTACATGCTTTCCATAAAGGCTTTGATACAGATTGCATGCCTCTTGATTTTCGGAATGCTTTCATTACGTAGGATATTAATGACTTTCCCAAATACATGACACTAATATTTTATATTTTATTTTACTTTTATCATGATTTGTTCTGTCGCCATCACAATGAATACATGACTGGTAATAAAAATCGGACTCTAGGCTTCGTCAAATGCAATTTCAAAAATTGACCTATAGAATGGGAAATGTATTTTGTATCTTACAAATTTTGTTTCAATCCTTGATTATGCTTAAGAATCTTGGGATCCAAGACAGCAATACCTGATAAAAATATGTTCTAAAACTTTTTGGCTGCCAGATTTGCCCTAACTCTTTACTCGCGGGGTCAAAGTGTGACTGTCTTGAAACTTGAGCTCAATTTGCAGACTGTACAGAGTCGAAGACAATTCTTCCGCATAAAATTTATTTAAAGCATATGTGACACTGAAAGTGGAATCAACAGAGCAAGGTACTTCCAAACGCCTCAATTCATTTCTCAGCGACTTGGTGAGCACAGGCTTATTAGCCATTTTGCGCTCAAAATATCAATGTATAAATTTTTTTAATAAACTATACCTAACTGTACTTAGCTACCAGAAGAGCCAGTTTACCTATGATATTTCCTCCATATGATATTTCCTCCTTCCCACTATAATGCCCTCACAGGTGTTGTAGGGTAATTTTAATAAAAAAATTATGTGGAAGACCTTAAAACTTCAAAGGATGGGCACTGCCCTGTGCACAGTTTGAAATTGTGGCTTCGTGGAGTAGCTGCGATGTCTTTGCGTGTCATAGAATAATTCATTTTTTTAATTTGCACCAAAGCATATCTAATGTAAAACAACTTGCAATTTGCTTTTTTTTGGGGGGGGGGGCTCTACACATTTTTCAGTGTTGAAAACGTGCATACTTGCTAATATTTGAGCAACAGTAAAATGACACTAATTTTCGTTTATCCCGTGTGATTTTTGTCCTTTTGGTGAAGTACTGTATGCAAGTGTAATGTTTATTATTAAACCGTTTAGCAATCTGCATGTCACAAAAAATATCTCAGGTAATTACACAAATTCTCATCAAACATAAAAAAAATATTTGGCTACGAAAATCTGTAACTACTATTTTGTTTTGTATTTTTTCAATTTCTCTTTTTTGCTTACATGGAAAACATATGTTCTCTATATATATAGCACGAAAGCCGACTACACCGGCAATGTGCATAAATGCAGTAAAGTGGAGATTTGGGCCAGTTGGTTCATTGCAAGCAAAATGCACCGAAAACATACAGGGACACAGATGAAGGGAAACAGGACAAGGCGCACTCTCAACTGAAGTTTAGTGAAAATTCACACGTTATATAGCCACAGAAAACCCCGTTTACTCTATCTGCTCAGCCCGCGTTTCAAAAATTCAAACTCATTCGTAAATAAGGATAGGGATGTGTCACTTATACACTTCTTCTCCCTGGTCCTAATTTCAAACGCCTCATGTAAATCCCGCGACACTTTATCATTGTACCTTGCTAAAATCTTTGTGTCATTGAAGGCCGTGGTGCACGAGCGTCTATCGCAATGAATTACAAGGTGCCCGAACGCGTCGTTCTTGTAGAGGCAGCGTGCCCGCGGGTGCGATCATTGACGCACCTGCCCGTCTGGCTCACGTATGTCATCTCACACGTCATGAGGATTTCATAGACAACGCCAGTAGCGCATTCAACATACTTAATTCGGTGTTTGGTGAGTGCACGCATCTGAAGACGGCTGTGGGGAATGTATCTAGCGACAAAGTCGCGCCATCTTATTGGGCGCTGAAAAACTATTGGTAAATTGTAGCCCTGGGTTACCTTTTTTAAATTGTGCGTGACATTGTGTAAATATAGAATTACAACAGGCGTCGAAGTCGGTCTATCGCTGTTCGATTTCTGATTACCTTTAATCTTTTTTTATTAAGCTTTCTGCAACTTCAAGCAAAGTCCTCAGCGGAAAACCAGCCCTCTGCAGACGTTCTATCTAAACAATCAAAGCAGCCTTGCACACTGTACAAACATTACTTTCTGAGGAAAGCCCCAGGCACAAACTGGCTCTGCCCCTTTTCACAACCTTCGACTGAGCGGAATCAAAAGAAAGGATGCCCTTCTTGATCGAGGCGCATACTTCCAGCAAACATGGTCCCCCCAAAACGATAGCTCGAGGTCCAACAATTGCAGTTTGCTTTCTTTTGGTAATTCATGCGTGAATTTTAACCTGGAGGAACACAATTTAAACACTTCCTAGCAACTGAGAGACTTCACTGCAAGGGCCCCGCCGAGCGGCTTCGAGGACAAGGAAATCGTCCTCAGCCGCTGGTCCGATTAAGAGGCGGACAGTTGCATAAATGCAACTGTCCGCCTCTTAATCGAATACGACTTTTTCTCCTGCAAAACTTTTTTTCTTCTTAAATTGTGTTGATTAGTTTATACAGGCTACTGTAAACTGTAAATTACAACAAAGCGTGAGTTAGAAATTTATTGAATACACCCTATCTTTAATCTTATCTTAAATCGCCCTTGTGAAGTTATCCCAGGCGATGATTATAGTTTCAAGCTGCGTAATTTCCGCGAAAAAACAATTTAAGAAGTGATATGGCATGGCTGATTCGAAATACATATTCCGGTTTAATATAGTGGATCATCCGTGAACGAACAGAACACACCAGCGTAGTAGCACCAAACAGGAACCGGCGCTCTGAAAGTAAGACCTCAAAACTGGTGATTCCGGCAGTCGATAAATACCCCTGAAAAACGTTTGGCGGCTATCACTTTTGCAATAATAGAACATTGGAATTGCGCTATAAGTGAAATGACGCCATAATTCACAAGCAGTATAACCAGCTTGTGCATAAAACGTCCCTGCATGATTCAGTGCTCGGACACGTTGAAGAAATGAGAAGGATCCATGATTTTGAGAGAAATGAAAGGCAGAGAGAGGGCCAGGGGTGTATGGAGAGGCTGCATATGATGTGTAAGGGGACATGGCGAAGAAAGTGAGACTGCAAAACGAACTGGACTTGATGATTTAAATCGACGCCGGCGCATGAAGGAAATATGGCGGACCACCCGGGAACAAATAACCACCGATCTACAAGCTATTCGTTAAATATTGCGACATTTTCCAGAGGAGGTTTCCGAAGCACTTGATAGTCAAAGCCCTTAAAACCATGGCAATGGTTTATACAACCATTTAATAAGTGGCAGAGTCATGATTAGGCATATCAAGCTAGCCTGAAGAAGTTGAACAGATATATACTAAATATTGTGAGCTTCGCAATCAGATATCAAGATTTCAGCATGTGTATGGGTATCAACACAGCAGAAGCGGAAGAGGGCCTCGTGCAAATGTTTTCTCGGTTCGGCCTGCCACGAGAAATCGCTATTTATGGGTATTACTTAACGACTGCTTTGAATAAAGAGATCTGCCAATTTGTGTGACCCAAACATCTGAAAGCAACACACTCTGTCATATAAAGTGTAATGCATTTGTCGATGGCATGAGTGGTAAGCTTAAACAAATGACCAGGAGGACGTGCCAGGAGGGGCCAGGATGCTGGGACTGGTACTCCACCCTGCTGCGTTTTTCACACCGGAAGTGCCGCGGAGTAGACATTGGTTGTTCCTTTTTAACCTGCCCTACAATAGCAATGTTGACGTACACATGGCAGTGCTCAAGAGACCCTCAACCAACCAGAGCATCTACCCATATGCAAACAGAAAATCGAGTACATAGTTGATTCACGGAAAAGCTAGAAGCAACCTGCAGGCCACCCACCATTTACCCAGTAAAACATAATCAACGCTAAAAGGGGACTACGGCCGGAATATTTGAGTACCCCAATTATATGAGGCGAACCGTGTGCTGACCTTGTTACCAAGGACCAGAGCAAGTTGATTCTCCAAAAAAGTGTACATGTTAAGTAGTGGACACGGAGAATAAAGTGGATAATGTCATGAATATCGGGTGCAGAACGACGTTGTTCCACATCAACGTGCTCAAGGAAAATGAGGCAAGAAAGTATCTGGTTGTCTTTCATGAGGTCTCGGCTGGAATTGTCAAGAAATACAACTAAAAAAAATGATGTCCCAACCGTCTATCTACACCGGCTGCAAGGCCCAAATGAAGTAGATATCGGAATAAATAGCACAGCCTAAGAAAAAATATTGAAGACGTTTACAATCCACTGTAACTTCGAATTAGAGCACAGCTCTTAAGGAAGAGGAGGGAAGGGTACTGAGGGGAGAAGTTGGAAAGTCCCTCACCACTAACGCGGGTGTAGATAGACGTGTGATTAAAGCAAGTCGCAGAAAACGCACATCTTTGATGAGAGCATCGCGTGTAAATTATTGCAGGAAGTTAGCGTGGAAACTTTTTCCCTAACTTTTGTGGAGAATTTTTTTCCACTAGATTTAGCGGGAAAGATTTCCCGCTATATCCTAGCGGAAAAAAAAACATTCCCGGTATATTTTGTGAGGGAATTTTTTTTTCACTAAATTTAGCGGAGAAATGTTTTTCGGCTAAATTTGTCGGGAAAACGTTTTCTGCTGAATTTAGCGTAGAATTTTTCCCCAAGATTTAGCGGGGAAAATTTTTTCTGCTAAACTAGCAGGAAAATATTTTTCCTCTAAATCAAGTGGATACATTTTGCCACTATATTTAGCGGGAAAATTTTTTCCGCTAAATTTATCGGGGAATCTAGCATCATCGTCATCGTGATCTTCACTGATGCCGTTACTGATGACGTCATCAGTGACGATGACGATGGCTATGACGTCATCGTGATGACGTCATTCTTATCGTCATCATCATCGCGTGGTTACACCAACGGCGACGGCGACGCCACTCAAGCCTGAAACGGGCGTCTAAGAGCTGCGCTCTAAAATGCGAAACAACTCCCAAAGACGTTTCAGCACGTGCTTTCAGACATTCCAGTTCAAACAATCCTCGTAAAATATCAGCTGAAACTGACAACAGACAAATTGATTTAAGCTCGAGAACACAGTGTATCCTTGGTGCTACACGAATTGGTAAAAAGAAAGGTCAATCTGGTGTTAGAATAAGGCAAAAATAAACAAATGCTATTAGGACTACAACCAGCTCGCTGTGATAGTGAAGGAAAAATAGAAAAGACGCATACATGTAATTATTTCTGCCAACTGAAGAAGGTGTTTTGCCTCGATCATCAACCGATACCTCGATTTGCCATGATGTTCGTTGAAGTGCCGCTTCGACGAACACCGTTGAAGTGTCCCCCTTCCCCCATGGAGCTCCTCGGGAAAGCAAGCATACTCGCCTCCTCATTCATGAATCTATAGCTGGTGACAGGACAAGAACGAAGTGGAAGCTCCTCCCACCCCTGTCCACTTCAGCGGAGCGAACGGTGGAGAGGAGGTCGCCTCCTCCAGCGTTCGCTCTACTAAAGTGGAAAGAGGTGGGAGGACCTTCCACTTCGTTCTTGACCTGTCACCGACTATAGACCTATTTCACCTCATATGTGCGTCATGAAAAGTGCTTGCGTAGCTCAAAAGGTGTCGCCCGTGAGTAAGTGAAACGAGATAAATTAGATCCAAACACTTCGCAAACTTCACTATACTAGACATTCTGATAAGCTCAATTGCAGGAGAAAAGTAAATAACAATAAAAAAGAAAGACCTTTGTAGTTAATTGTAGTGCCGACTTAGAACGCAGATATTGAGGAGGAGGAGGGGACGGCTACTTAGAGGAGGGTATGCCCTTCGTCCTCCTACGTACTCTCTCCTCCTCGTCTCTCCTCCTCCCCTCCTTCCTCCTCCTATCCTCCTCCTTCCTACTCTTTTGCTCCCGTCCTCCTCCCTTCTCCGCCTCTCATTCACCCCCTCTTCCTCCCTCCCTCCTCCTCGTTGCGTCACTCGTGACCCTCGTAACGTCACTCGTGAAGGCGTTGTGAGGGTTGTTACCTTCACGAGTAAGAGGTCGTGACTTTCGTAGTGACCTTCTCGAGTGACCGTCGTGAGGTCACTAGTGACCCTCGCGATGTCACACATGTGACGTCATTATTGGAAACGTCCCATAATGCAATGCGTGGTTCCGCCGACAGCGACGCCGACGGTGATGCGCTAAAGCCCGAAATGGGCGCCTAAAAGCTGCGCTCTAAAAACAAAACAATCCTTAGACGGTAGAATGTACGTTGGAAAATACACCCTCGGCGACGGCAATGGTGGCGCGGTCTTGTTCAACAAAGTGGACAGAGAGAGGCGAAAAAGGTTCTCGGGCATCTTACAATTGTGGTGCCGGTTTAAAAAAAAAAGAAAAAAAAGAACGAAATGAAGACGAAGGGACCGATGAAACAAGAAAATTGATCCTCGCGCTCGCAAAAAGCGACATCAGCCAAATGCCTTCTTTTATGGAAGCTGGAACAAAGGCACTTTGAGGCATGCCGCCAGAGCCTCTTAAGACAACCAAAGCTGAGCACAAAACACAAAATAAAACCTATGTGTTTTCGGCTGTGTGTTGTTCTTTTATGGCGGAAAGTGGCTGAAAAGTTTGAAAGCCCTACCAGACGCGACTGAGAAGGCGAAGAAGCGTCAGCGACCGAGGACATGGGATTCAGAGGCGCCTGGTCGCCGGGTCACCGAGGGTTAAATTGGCTCCACTGTAGCTTTCTACTCGTGTGTTGTCTGATACTGTACTTGACGCTGTGAAAAAAACATTTATTTTAGTTTTTTTTCTTTTTTGCTAGGAGGCAGCTATACCAGCATAATGCAGGCCTCATGTTCTTTTTCTTTGTGTCGTTTTTTAGTCCTTGTTGTGTTTATATCTTCATAATTATCAATGTCTTCGTCCGCTTCAACTTCGATATTCGAGATATGAAGGTGACAAAACTAATAGCGAGTTCGTTTCACACGCACTGGCAGCCGTTCGAGTTCTCTCCCAGAATGCATCGCACTCGCAGGGTGTTGCACGGAGAACTGGACTCAAACGAACTCGCCAAATGCACCGAGTGCAGAAGACTGATTCTGCCGCCATCTATGTTGTAGAAAGAGTACCAACCTCAAACCGAAACTAGCGCCTTTCTGTTCGGAGTGATGGGTGGGAATGCGAGAGTGCAGTCACTACCAACGTTTATCGACAAACGTTGAACGCTGCAACCTGTAGTTTATAGTTCCGTTGACTTCTAGCAACTCGGCTGCCGTAGAGATAGTTACAGACGGCGTAAATTTCCGCACCCAGCTGTCTACAAAGCAGCTGGTTGCGATCTTTCAATTTCGTTATAACCGTTTACACTGAAGAAAACTGATGATGCTGTCCGAGCAGAAGCTTGATCTGTTTGAGCATGGTATTATGCGTGAACCACTGAAAGGGTACGGCTTAAAACTAGTCTGTTGCAATATCCAGCAAAACTTTTCGTGGGACTTTCGATTTCGATCGTCATTACGGGTGGATCAGATATTAGCCTTGGTGAGGACGTCGAAAACGAGAGCTTTCTCGAACAAAATACGACGGGGCAAGTTAGCTGACATAGGTAAATGTTAAACATGATGATGTTGCCCAAGGCTCGGGTAAAGTCACTATGTTTAGCTTTCTCTGATGCTTATTGGGCAGTCAAAGGTTTCTGCTGGGGGAGTTTTGTCGACAAATGTTTAATTTTTCACCCGCACACGGATGGTGATAAACATCTCGGGGGCCGCTGATGCGTTTGTTCTGAGCATTTCTTGACACACTGGTATATTTCAGCGTCTGTACGGCAACAGAGCGACTTAAAACCTGCAAATAAAGCACGGGTTGTCAATTGCTTCCTTCATGAAATAGCAGACGCTCACAATTCAAGCTCGCGTTTGATTCCGTTGCCCGCGAGACGCGATTTCTATCAGAAAATCTACTTTTTTTCCTTTCGGTTCCGCGACACATCGTAGCAGACGAACCTCGTCGTCTGCTCCTGCTCCTCGCCGGCCTCGCCGGAGCGAGGCATGACGGGATTGCATTTTGGCGCACGCCCGATTTTCTCGGTGCAGCGAGTGCATGCACGCGTGGGGTGCCGCCGCTGAAACGAACTCGGAGAGTGCAACCACTCGTGGAGTGCCTGCCGAAACGAACTCGCTTTACGCCGCGAGTGGGCACGCGTGGACACGAGTGCCGTGAAACGAACTCGCTATAAGTTAACCCTGCTCGTATTTTATTCGGATGCTCCTGTATTTAGAGCTTGACTTTTGATTAGGTTTGATTCGTGTACTGAGAAGTTTATGTGATGGAAGTTTAATATGACGTTTCTAGTGGGGACCACTATTCTTCAGAAGGAAAATTCTCCATGAACCTCGCGCGATACCGCGCAATCTAACAAACAAAAACTGTTGGACTACGGCGGAATCACGCCAGGCTCACAAAAAATAAACAGTCTGCCAGAGAGGCGAAGTGCAAACCTTATATATAGGATGAAGACAAGCGCGACCATCGAAAAAGGGCACACGGTCATTCTGCACAAGGATTGGACCTCGGCTTCACTCTAGGGCAAGTGCAGCAGACGGCTAACCTCTATTCAGCACAGCTCGGACACTCTATCCTTCCTCCCATATTGCCGCCTGTGCCAACGCCCTATGGACTGCTAGTCCAAATGCTAAAAAGAAAGAAGCGAACAAGAGGCGGAAGGAAAAACAATATCACCCGAAGCAGCGGAGCCCAAATTTCGGTGACGAACCGAAGGAGGCGCAGCTTTGGGATAGGGCCCCGAAGTCACTGAAAGGAACCCGTCGACGACGCGGGTTCTTTTGAGTGGTTATGCCATAGTGTCGGTCAACCTACTGCAGAGGGAATTTCGCACAGCTAACCCAGCCAGCACGTGAGAGAAACGCCCACCTTGGGCGAACGTTCGGCAAACGTACGGGCCTAACTTAGGCTCAGTTAGATTTTGCTCCATGGCGCTTGTCAGTGCCGGACTACGTTGCCTAAATGTAGCCCTGGTTGGGGAAGCAAGGGCACACCAAAATTTGTTTTTTATGATCCGCTACAGGAGCACCAAAGTAAGTGCGATAATTGAGCCATACCTGCGAAAGCAACGCCAGACGAACAAAGAGAGTCACGCGACAAATGTTCGTCCAAGCGTTTTTCCTAGGCATACTGCAGTGAGAGGTCACTCGTTTTGCTCCATTCTTCTAATTTGCGTGAAAGCTGCCGCCGCTCTTCCTGTCAGCCACATGAAGACACAACAGCAGGTGCGGAGGCTTGACAAAGGCGAGGTCGAAAGGCCATGAAGAATGCTGCAAAGTATTGTAGGAGCGAAAGCGACGACAACTTATAAATGCTGTATAGCATTTAAAAAGTTATTATATTTCTTATTATTATATTATAAGTTATTTATATTACTATACGAATGCTGTATAATATTGTAAGGCAATTCCCGTACGAAAATGTCAGATATGGCCCTGATATATTTTATATACGTCCTGATATGATAATATAAGTAGTCAGATAGGGAATATATGGGAGCAAATACGCCCCGATATCGCCATATAGGCGGGCTAATACTGCCAGATGCGGCCGTATAAGTGCGTAAATACGGCCTTATTTCGCGATATACGCGTGCAAATATTGCCCCTGATAATGATATATGGGCCCGTTTCGGTCGTGCAAGCAATAAGTCATATGTACTCGCCAAGACAAGTTGATTGATCTATATTGCATGAGTCTCAAATAATTGGTTAATTATTGTTAACATCGTTAAAGTGAAGTTATTCCAGGTATTTGGACCATTTAACCAATTGCACATTTTGAAGATTGAAAGACAAATGAAATTTGGTTGTATGTTTGACGTGTGACATTATGACGAAGTGCATCAGATCGGAAAGCGAGTTAATCAAATAATGGATTTGAGATCGCAGCTCATAGGCGCCCGTTTCCGAGTTAAGCGGTGTCGGCGTCGCCATCAAGTAACCACCCCGCTAAATTTAGCGAGAAATTGAATTGGTACTTATATCACTTGACGTCAATTTCCCGCTAAATCTAGCAGTGAAACTAATTTTGTTCGTGTTTCCCCGCTAAATTGAGCGGGGAAACACGAACCGTTAGCTTACTGAAGATGCAAGACGCTACTTCGTCGTCCCGAATCCTTTTTCCTTCGAACGCCTGCGAAGCCGTTGCGCCCTACGCAGCATCTTTCAAAAACCTTTCTCGCAGCATCGTAACCATCCGCTTGCGAGCGTCTGCGATTCATCGTGTGTTGAAAGTGGTGTCTTTTATGTGCAACTCTTTCGTAAAAATATTTGAAATTTAAAAACGCGAACCTAAGAGTGTACTCATAATTTTAAATTTATTGGTAAAAAAATATATATATACACATTTATTTATTTATTTATTTACTTGTGGACATCGTGCGCAAAAAAAAAATAGTCGCGCTTATTTCTTTATTTTAAATTATGATCTGGGTTATACGGCGTAAAACATAGTATCTTCAAACTCGCATCATTTTCGGTCACTTTCGAGCTAGACAGTTTGGAAGTTCAGAAGTTGGACGTCAGAGAGCTCTATGTTCACTCGGTATTGACAGCAGGGTAGACGCTATGCATGTTTTAGGCCAATCGTGTCTCCGGTTAGGGTCACGTGACTACAGTCTAGAAGCTGGTGATGAAGCAGAACACAGCACCTGCCTGGAGCCCAAGGCCACACATAGCATTCACTGCACTATCAGCCTTGGGTACAAGTGACAAATCCGCACGTTGATTCCCCATAAGATAAGACCTTTGTGCACTCCCGTTTTGGCCTGTCCTTCTCTACTTTTCTCTCTCTCCCTAAGCTGAAAGCGTGATAGATTGTGCGTGGTCACGTGGTTTTACGGATGCGGATCCATGCAGTTAGGTGTGGTCTGCGCCCGCGTGGGTGCTGCGAATTTCTGCTTCTGCAAGCGATTTCAAAGAAGCCCAAGAATTTTTTGTGATGCGTTCAGTGCTCGTTTTTAAAAGTGACAGGTTGTGCTACATCGTGTTGATTCTTCACGGACACCTTCCTTCTCGTTTTTGTGTTTGAGTGGTGATTCCGTCGTGGCCGTGTCGACATCTATCTGGGATTACCTTTCAAGTCCCGTCTCGTCAACGTAAGTGCGCTGCAACCTACTTCGCGACAATAGATCGTTTTCCTAAAGGTACTCTTCTAGATTATTTCTAGAATTAGGCTGTGTCTATCTCCTGGCAGCCGGGAGAATAATTGTGCAGAATGTTTCGGCATTGGTGCGATTGCGCTACAAGCAGAAAGTTCCGATATGCCGCCGACAAAGTTTTGACGTGTCGCCAAGAAGGACAACAACAAAGAATCTTAATTGCGCGTTCTAAAATTTGACGCGCGGCTTTACGAGTCGCTTGTAAAAAGATTGTTACGATTTTGCGAAATACTGGTAAACAACGCTAGGTTACCGTCATAATCTAAACCCTGAGATAAGGATAAATCAAATAACGTACAACTCTCATTGACTCAGGGTTTCATATTATGATGTTTCCTAACCGGCTTGCCTACATACCTTTGCTCCTTGCAAAGGTTACCGTCTCGCAGACGGCACAAACCGATCCCCTGACGGCCGGGCTCGCGGCGCGACAATCGCTCGAAGCGGGGAAACGGCGTTATGTAACGAAAGACAAAGGACATCTACACCACGAATGGGCAAAAGCCGATGCATAGGCGTGCGCGAACGTAAACAACGGTAGAAAAGTGGAGTTGCTCGCCGCTATGAGATGCGTGCCGCAAACTCGGTAATCCGCGGGCGTATCCCTCTCCTGCCGCTCATACTTTCTCTAACTTGAGGGACACTATCTCGCGGTTCATGCCGACGAAACGATCGGACGATCGTCGCTACAGCCGAGCGCGGCACAGTTTACCATTGCTCTCGCTATGCAGGGTCGAAGAGTCAACCACCAGCATGGTGGATACCGGTGTTCGATGTCATGATGTGACGTACGTGCAATGCCTAAATACCGGGTGTTATTTTTTTTATTCTTGCAGATTTGTTTTAAAAGAAGCCGTGAAAACTACACTTATGCGGTTTGTGCGAGTGAGTTATACGCCCAGGGGGACAATCGTAGTTTTCTAATCTTTGCGATAAGTCGACTAATTAATTAAAATTCACTAATTTACTTTTAATTAGTGGAAATAGACATATGGTTTCAATTATAAACTTGCTGAGCGTCGTCCAAAACCCATAAATCAGTAATTTTTAGAAAGACTTAGAGCGCGTGTGAAGCGCAGTAGTGCGCTGAAGTTACCACTCGTGGACCAGGTACAAGGCTGTGGCTAGATAAGAGGCGGAAAAATTGCGCGGGCGCCTGACTGACACCACTAGCTTTGTACCTGCTCCACGAGTGGTAACTTTCTCACGCGCTGAAAGTCTTTCTGAAAATGACTGATTTAAGGATTTTGGACGACGTTCAGCAAGTTTCTAATTGGAACCATATGTCTATTTTCACTAATTTAAGAAACAAGTGGTGAATTTCAAATCATTAGCCGACTTATTGCAAAGATTAGCCACCCACATAATGTCCCCCTGGGCGTATAACTCACTCGCACAAACCGCATAAGTGTAGGTTTCATGGCTTTTTTAAAAACAAATCTACAAGAATAAAAAAAAAAACCTGTATATCAGGGTTATCAGGGTCCTGATATCTCCATAACAAGACCCTGATACGGTTATATAAAAAATTGGGCAGATCTGGCTTAATAAGGCTTATATAAACTGATTTACTTGATATCGCCAGATCTGCCCAATTTTTTATATAACCGTATCTATTTTTTTTATATAAGTTCAGATATGCCATTTTCGTAAGGGAAACGACGACAACTTATGAAAGAAAACCATTGCAGTACAGCTGTACTGTACGGTTTTCGTGAGGTGGAGTATAGGTAGTGTGTCGTAGTCGAGACTGAATGTCATGTTTGGTTTAGGGGAGAGAGTGAAATATTGAGAGAGAAAAGCTGTGCCTATGTTGATGCTGTCAACGGCTTCAAATGAAACGAATAAATTGCCCCGCCAGGATTCCATCTTAGTTCCCCCGAGTGCGCAGTGGGCGCAAGGCCACAGAACCCCACTCACTTCCGCTTTTTGTTATCGCTAGGATTTGACAGTGCTCAATCACGATGCCAGGCACGCGCACAGCAGGATCGCTTTTGCAGTGCGCCGCCTGCCCAGACGTGTCCAGATCAGTCTCGCGCAGCGCTTGCTCGATGGTAGCAGTTTCTGTAACGTCGAACCACTCTTACGGCACGTCCCAATATTTGCACGGCGTACCTAGCGCGCGTACGGCAATCCGGTGCTATCTGCGTTATCGAAGCCTAGTCCAGCCGCGGCAAAACTTTGAGCACACTTTGGGCTCTAAAAATCAAGACACACAAAATAAAATGAAAACAAGGGAGCAGAATAATATTGTATATATATTTAATTATGTTTCCGACCATTCGCGTACACACCAATACATCATCAGCCGAACTCCAGGCAGAGAGCCTTGTTCTGGCACTTGTTTGGCGACTTTGGCACCATAGCTGCCCCATGACAGCCGAACTATCAGAAAGTTAAGCCTGACGTCGGCACTTGTTTAGCGACTTGGGCCCAAGGTGCCAGATGACAAAATAACTGCCAAGCAGTAAACTTAACTCTGGCACTCGATTTGTCGATGCTGGCCTAATAGGACAGATAACACCTGAACTACCGGGAGCAGAAGCCTTTCGGCACTTCTTTGGCGAATTAGAGCCAAAATACTTCACTCTTGCACAAAAACGGTCCAATGTAGCTTAACTTTGGCTTCTCCAAGTTTTTCGACGCCGGAAACTTCCAGACAATGTGCACATTTTAGCCTAGAGCTCTGTGGTACCTGGGAAGTTATTTTATAATATATATATGAAGGGTCTGTTTTGAACTATCCATCAAGATAAAAAATGTCGATGTAACCCAAGTTCATCACAAGTGTCTAATTGTCAACGTTCAACAACAATGAACCGTTTGAGCGTTCTTGACATTTTTGGGGAAAAAAAGAAAAACGCCTAATATGATTCCATGGCAGTATACACTTTTAAGTGTACTCACAAAGCGGTTTTAAAATCTTAATTTCAATGCAACTCAAAATCCACGGCGGAAGACTGAGGGTGACATACGACCCATGCCGGATGTGAAAGAGACTGCTTTCCACCGCGGCCTCTCTCAAGATTCATAAGTTTACAACAACAAATACGACAAACTTGCAACTGTTTTATTGTGACGACGCCATAACTTATATAAAATATATATATATATATATATATATATATATATATTTATCTTTTTTCGAGAAGCGAAAGTTCGACCTTCTTTGCCTGCACGATTTCAGATGAAATTACCCATATATGTATAAATATTTATTTAATTGTTTAGTCTTCTATCAAGATGGAGAGAAGCGGTAACGTCATGCACTGTCTACAAAAAGAAGGACGAATCCATGCCGTGGTCACTTCGGCAGTGGTTCACAGCAGGGGCACATCTAAAAATCATGGTTTCTGCACGCAAATCAAAATTTTCTATCGCATCTAAATAATGTTTTTTGTAGCCCTGCTGCTGACACAGCTTATTGTGTGTATGTGTGTGCGTTTTTCTTAAACTTTGTACGAACACCATAACCTGGGATTGAAAGGAATCAAAGAATTTGCGAAAGCTCTTGATGACCTTCGCCTCGAGCTAAGGGCGAATTTATGAAGCTTGAATTACAGCCCAAAACCCTGCAGCGACACTTGCAATAAAGTGGACGATTTTGGGAATGGTTCAAAGCACATTGGAAAAGAAATTAAATAATTGACGAAACAGAACACTGAGCTACAGAACGAAAATCACAAACTGGTTCAGCGCGTTGGAGAACTGGAGCAGTACCAATCCCCAAACAACGTTGGGATGAAAGGAATGCCTCTAGAATGCGACTCATATGACCTTGTAATAAATTTTTGGGACCCACTAAATGAGCCAATCAGAATCTCGGATAACGATGTCTGCCACAAAGTACCAACCAACACACCAAGAGAATAAAACATGGTCGTGTGTTTGGTGCAGCGCCGCGAAAACGGGACGCAGAACTTGCGAAAGCAAAAAAAGGCTCACCGCTTTAGCTAGTTTCGCATTGATGACTGCACCTGTGTTTGCCATTGAGCACATTCCGCGAGAAACTAAACCAATGCTTGCGTGCAGCTATCGCCAAAAAGGTAGGTCACATGAAAACATGCCTAAACTGCGGCGGGAAAAATTTTTTTTTTTTGCGGAGTGAGGACAGTTCAAATATGTTCAAAGCTTTGTGTACGGCTCATTTGGAAAAAAATAGGTCGCTAAAATCTTACTGATATCATCGCCAGTACTTTTTCTTTGTTTATGCTGGATCAGCATTTTGAATATATAATAGCGAGCAATGCAATAGATGATTCAGAAATTACAAGCCACATTTTCTGCAATTCGTTTAAACACCAGTTGGATAAATAGACACCAGGACGCCCTTGATGTGTTTTTTTCACTTTGTTTGCTGTATAAAAACACGTTTGTTTACCGATACATTTTTGCGTAAAACTAAGGCACCACCGCATATCCAAAACTACAACTTTGCAATTATAAATCCAAAGCAAAAACAAGCTGGCGTAATTTTTGTTTGCTTAAAAGCTTCTATTTCAACTACAGTTGCAAAATAGTCCGTAGTTACTGCAGATGTCGAGTGCAAGGTTGTTCGCACGGAAACAAAATTTATCTTGTAGTGGTATATAGGGCACCCGTCGGGAACAAGTCCGGTTTTCAGACTTCTTTGATGACCTACCATAATTTTTTCTTAACAACACTTCCGTTTTAAATTTGGGGATATAAAGATTGATGCAACAGAAACTGAATCATATGGATTAAATTTCAAGTACCTAGTGTTTTCCTTCGCGATCTAAAATGTAGCGAAGCTCACAACTAAAATGACAAGTGAGAGCTCCACATCCAAATATGTAGGCATGACAAATATATACCAAATAGAGCTTTTGCCTGGAGTCTTTAGTACGCACTTAAGCGAACACCTACCCATTTTTGCTTGGGCCGTGTCCCGGATTCGAAGAACACAAACAGCCCCAAAAGTTAGGGCTATGAAAAAATTATTGCGAAAACACTTGATAGTTTTAAACTTGTTGAAATTTTCGACTGGACTAACGTCAATATGAAAGAGTGTGCGGATACCGCGTATAACAAATATTAAAAACTATTTAGGGACATATAGGATTCTTAGTTCCGCGTAGTATAAAAAAAGGCGTAACAAAAATTGAGAAAGGCACGGCTGAATGACAATCTTTACGAGATAATAAAGATAGAAAATGATATGTCCCATAGTTTTGTCAAATTACGTGACAAAACTGTGTCATCTATGTTTTTTACAAAGAACAAATAAGCTAAGCTTTGACATAAGAAAGGCAAAGGTCGAATATTTTCTACATATATTTGAAGGCAACTTTAATACCCCGAAGAAATTGTGTGATAGGGAAAACAATTGGCGAAAAACGGAACATATTCTACAAATCTAACGAGTGAACGGTAAAAAAATTAACGGCATAGAACTTGCAAATATAATGAAATATTATTTTCTAAAAGTTTGTGCGCGACGAAAATGGGAAGATGGCAGTGGCATTTGATGTTGTGACTAGCATGCAAATTGTGCCAAATTCAATAATGCTAGAGCCAACGTCCCCCACTGAAGTAAAGAACCTAGGAACAAATATTACGGCAAATGTAAGAGCAGGGTTTGACGACTTAATACCTTTGCTAGTCAAAACGGTTTCAACTATACTTAGTCCAGTTTTATCACACATTATCAACGATATTCTATAAACTGAGGTGTTCATTAAATGAATTCAAAACTGCGAATGTTAGTTTAAAATATAAAGGGAAAAATAAAAATGATATAAAGAACTACTGCCATTATCGGCTCTGACGATCTTATCAAAAACATATGGGAAGGCGTGATTAACATTAGGTTGCAAACACCTTTTTAATAAATACAACGCAATCACCGAGTCCCAATATTGCTTCCAGAAAGATAAATCTCACATAATTAGCACTAACCGAAAGAGAAGACACTTTTTGAACAAACACAAAAAACAGACTCTACACGCTCGGACTATTCCTTGATGTTAGAAAGGCGTTTAAATCAAAACAGCATTATGTTTTACTCCTGAGACAACGTTCGTGTGGCGTACATAGGGCTGCAGCTAGTCTAAATAAAAAGATATTGACTAAACACTCAACAATTTGTTTGTATAAGCACAATAAGCTCCCAAGAATTAAATATAAAGCACGGTGTGCCTCAAACGTTTTTTAGGCCCACTGTTGTTTCTTATATCAATAGATAATAAAGCACATATCCCAAACTAACCAAGTATAGTAATCTATGCTGATGACACACGCGTTGTTTTTCAGTGAAAGCGTAAAAACAAGTCTACATGTACCAGCAAATACAGATTTAGTGCAACTTTCAAAATAGCTCGAAAGTATTCACCGTCTTCCTAATGTTTTTAAACCAAAGTATATTATATTTCGACCAATCAATCAGCACAATGCAACAAAATTACAACTGGGATTTATTAATATCCCCATATCTCCGGAAGGAGAGCAAACTTTTTTGGCATCTGGTTTAGTGAACAATGTACGTGAAACACACATATTACTAAACAAATTGATTTATCCAAATTAATTGGTTTAATGCGCCGAACATAAAGTTTAGTACAAAGCTCGCTCAAGAAGAACCTATATTACTCCTTGTTTTACTCAAAACATTGTCACTTAATTTTGGTACGGGAAACAACCACTAAGACAGATTATAACAGAATATGTCTACTCCAAAAAGGTGCTACACATTCGCAACGCTATCAAGGTAACTTTCGTGCTTTTCAAAGTGGTCCAGATTTAAAAATTACTGAACATACTTCAAGAAACCAGCTTATTTTTATTCTAACTTAAGCGAACAATCTGCAAACAAAGCTTCACGAAAGGAATGAAAGCTCTATGAATCCCTATGAACTTAGGAATGGAAAAAAAACGTCCAAAAGCAGGACAAATTTTAATAAATAAAAATTTGATTATCAGGTCCCTGCATTGCTAAACACTTTTGGTGAAAACGATCACCTTTCACTCTTTCCGTAAATACAAGAACGAAATAAATCACCTGCTTACACAAACAAAAAATGTCTTGGAAAAAGAGGAAAGACAAAAAGAAAACCTTAGTAAGATCTACAGTGAACGAAATAATAATGCATTAAAGCCAGTATTAGGAATTTTTTATCATATTTTTCCCCAATGCTTTGTGTATTGATTTTGCGCTTCTCTGTGGCAACAATGACAGAAATGATTTTGCTCCTCTATTATGAGCTATCGCATGCCTGGCGTATTGACAGTAGTGTTTTTTGTGTTCCAACAATGAATGCCGTGTTATTTTTTAAGCCTCAGTTATGAGTTATTTTTAATGCCTTGTAATGTATTTTTTGTTGCAAATAATTGTGCAGTTTGATTTCTTTTGCCTTCTGCGGCATCTTTAAAGATGGAACAGCTGCTGCAGACACCTTTTCTTGTCTACCTTATAATTTCGAATGTACATTTCCTTAAGATGTAATTATGTAAAATTTCGCACGTGAGTGTCATAGGTTGCTTTTGCTCCTCTGTGTATGTTTTGGTTTTTTCTGTATTTATATACATTAAGTGTGCTTCTGTACAATTGCGGAGTTGTAGAGGACGTCTATCGGACAGAAATGTCTTCTGCCTTACGCCCTACAGTTACGAATATTAAAAAGCGCGAAAGACAAGGACAAGAGGGAGGTACTACACAGGACAAGCGCTTACCATCGCAACTGACGTTTAATTCGAAGATGAGGAAGACGAAGAACCTAATCGTTAAATGTTACAAATATTCATGAGAAAGGAGTGAAGGGATCTGAAATGGCTGGGAATTAGAAAAGAGAAAAAGGAGATTAGTAAAAGCAAAAAGAAATGGTAGGCATGTTTAAAGTAACAGTGAAATAAACGACAGTAAATATATTCACAAAAAAGAAAGAGGAAGGTAAAGCAAATTAAGAATATATCAGGAAAATATATCATATACACTAATTCTTTTGATGACAAGGTCACCGATGGAGCACTGATGCTAGTCTTTTTTATCGCAATGACTTCAGCCTCAAGAATATATCGAGTTCGCTTATTCGGGCATCTCCTCAGGATCCTTGTGCTGGACAGTAGTGGGGAGCATCCAAAGTCTCTAACATGTAGAGCGTGATGCCCCGATGATTAGGATTTTAAAGATAGCGCCAAGTTCTCTGAGCCCTACGTTGATACATCTTCCCGACTGTCCCAAATATGCCTTCCCACGGGTGAACGGAATCAAAAACACTACCCGCTGCAACAGTTGACGTATCTGTTGCAGTGCCTAACACTGCATATGTCAGGCTTTGTGCGCGGGGTGTTGACCATAGGGCAGAGCTTTTTTAGATTGGCGAGGGCTGAAAACACAAACGGCATATCGTATTTAGAGGCAATTCTCTTGAAGTTATGAGAAATGCGGTGGATATAAGGGATGAACGCCGGTCTTCTTCTTCTTTCTCTACTTCTATTGCTTGTTCTGTTTGGTTTTATCATACATTCAACAACGTCAGATAGGTTACGCCTTGAGACTTAATGCTTGAGCGTCAAAGCTCTCCCTTGCTGAATGAATGAAAAACCTTTTCAGGGCAGCGCTCAAACAACCAGACACAAATGTCGCGGTACCTTCTCCGCCATTTTTCAGTCCTCCAACTTGATGACCCATTCATGATATCCAACTCCAGAAGTAATGATTCCTTACCTGAAAGACAACTCAACCCAAACAAAGTATGGGTTCTCCCTAGATGTTGGAGATTATTTTATTCAATACCACACAGAGAATTGTTCGACACCGTCAGCGCAACTCCAATGAGCCCTAGGTTTTCAAAACACCTGTGGCATACCGGTCGCGTCTTTCCTAGAGCTTCTGAAGTTTTATTTTTGCTCGATGTTTGTCACGTTTTCAAGAGAAACTTACATACAGAAAAAAGAAATCTGCATTGGGTAATGCATAGCTCCCATTTTGTGCGACACTTTTCTTTCAAAATGTGACAGGGGAATATTCCAGGTTTCGAGCTCCTATCCAGTCGCACGTATTCAGATACGTTGACGACTATCTTATGCTCATGACAAAAATACCTGACGCAAACAACATCAACATCATCAAAAACATATTTCTAGGTCAGGCTCAAGGGTTGAACTTCACCCACGAAACTCCGACTAACAACAACCTCCAAATTTTTTGATACGCGACTCACCTTTCAAAATGACCATGTCTGTTGGATGTATTCACCGAGATCCAAGAAACGAATACTACAATATGAATCTGCACACTCAAAACTTAGTCCAAAGGGGCATTGTGTCTAGTTGTTTGAGAGCTGCCATGAAAGAGTTGAATTCATTCAGCAAGGAAGAGCTCTGACGCTCAAGTATTAAGGCTGAAGGTGTCAGGCTACCCCACCTGCATCCAGTCTGACGTAGTTGAATGTATGATAAAACCAAACAGAACAAGCAAGAGAAGTAGAGAAAGAAGAAGTCGACCGGTGTTCGTCCCTTACACCCCACGCATTTCTCATAACTTCAAGAGAATTGCCTCTAAATATCATGTGCTGGTTGTGTTTTCAGCCTCCGGCAAGCTAAAAGCTCTGCGCAAAGTCAACACCCCGGCGCATAAAGCCTGACAAGTGCAGTGTTAAGCACTGCAGCAAATAAGTCAACTGTTGCAGTGGGGTAGTGTATTTGATCCCGTTCACCTGTGGGAAGGTATATGTGGGACAGTCGGGAAGATGTATCAACGTATGGCTCAGAGAACATGCGCTATTTCTAAAATCCTCTCCGTCAGGGGCATCTCGCTCCACATGTGATTGACTGTGGATGCGCCCGCTACTGTCCAGCACAAGGATCCTGAGAAGGTGTCCAGATAAGCGAACTCAAGAGATTCTTGAGGCTGAAGTCATTGCAACCAATGGAGACTAGCATCAGTGCTCCATCGGTGATCTTGTCATCAAAAGAATTAGAGTACATTAAATATTTTCCTAAAATATTCTCAATTTACTTTAGCTTCCTCTTTCTTTTTTGTTAATATATTACTGTCCTTTCTTTCACTCTCACTTTAATCATGCCCACAATTTACTTTTGTTTTTACTAATCTCCTTTTCTGCCTTTTCTAAGTCCCAGTCCTTTTAGATCATTTCACTCCTTTCTCATAAATCTTTGTAACATTTAACGTTAGGGTTCTTCGTCTTCCGAATTAAAACGTTAGTTGCGAGTAAGCGCTTGACCTCTGTATTGTCTTTCGCGCTTTTTAATTTTCATAATGTTTAACCATTTAGGCCAATAAATCACGATGCTCCCTACATGTCTTAGGCCCTAAAAAATTCAAGTAAATTTCCAAACTTCAAACTTGAAATCATGATTTTTAGCCCTCTATATAGTCCCCACATGTCTGAGAACTCAGCCGCACAAAACACATTTTTGCAGATTGCACAGTTTTTTTAATCAAACCTTCGCGTCTAAAATATTTTTTTTTTGTTTATAGGAATAGCCATAAATGTTGGTCTGAAAAATTTAGGTCGCTTATAGCCCACTAATCATTTTTTGAGGGTTTTTTTGTGAATAATTACTCCAGGATTGTTTAGTATTTATAGTTTTACCTGAATGAAATGTTTAAAGATCACAGATACCCGGTTCATATTTGTTCTGGAACTATTTGAAAACAATTGTCTAGACAGGGTGTAAATGAATTGATGTGGATTCTTTCGCGAAAAAAAAGAAGGCGCCGCAGCCGAGGCACGCGCACATGCGAGAACGTAGCAGCGGACATGAAGCGGCTCGGTGCAAGGCACAGATCAACACTGGCGGTCCCGGCAGCTCAGTAAAGATCTGCATTATCGTCTGAAGACCCGCGGGGACAACATCCAAACTGCCGTGGACCCACCTACTGCACCGAGTCTTTCTGTGAGATCTACACGCTCACCATCCTGAAGGCTCCATCCGCATCTTCCGAAGTGGAGAGCTTTTGAGCGGAACATTTATGACTGAAATTTTGTAGTGAATGTTTATATTTTGTGATAGTTCAACAGTACGCTAATTGATTTCTCAACTCTATAAATACACAATTGTCCTTCACCAACCTATAAATGCACATTTTTAATTCTGGGATTTTTTTTTCAACTCACCAAATGTGGTGAAAGAAACAGGCAGGAGACGGACGTTCCAAAGCAACGTTCTATTTCAGTGGTGTCTCGTCAGGAACTGCTCTTCGTGAGCGCGTGAGCGTATGAGCTAGCGCGCGCGCCTTTTTCTCTTTTTCCAGTGCCGAGACTGGACTCGCTTGTCGGTGCGTCCAGTCCCTACAGATATGCCCCCCCCCCCCCTTAGAGAGGAGGTAGGACGAACGATTAAAACACACAGACATCCGGGTGCCAACGAAGTTGGCTTTTCTCTGTCGTCTGGTCGATGTCAGGTAGCGCTATTTCCTGCACACGCGCTTGCTCAATGTGTGCCGGCTTTAGTCTTTCCAATGCAACGGTATCGTTCTTGCCGTTGACACGCAGGACAAACGTGTCGCTTCTCTTTTCGACGACTGGAAAAGGTCCGATGTAATGTGGGCACAGTGGCTTCTTTTGCGACTGTCGTACGAAAACATGAGTGGCGTCTTGGAGGTCCTGGGTCACGTAGGGAGACTTCGAAGTTCATTGCCGTGTAGGCACCGGTCGCAAATTGATGAAAATTTGCTTCAGTACTTCTACATAGTCCAACTGCCTTTGTTGTTGAGGCAGTTCCATTTCAAAAAAATCTGATGGCAAGCGAAGTGCTGTGCCGTATACAAGTTCGGCGGTGGAGCATCCGATGTCCGCCTTCAAGGCTGTCCGGATTCCAAGAAGCGCAAGGGGAAGATGACGAACCCAATCAGAGGGACCACCTTGAGCTGCAAGTTCCGATTTCAAATGTCGATGAAAGCGTTCTACCATCCCGTTTCACTGAGGGTGGTAGGCAGTCGTTCTCAAGCGGTTGGTTCCGAGCAATCGAATGAGCTCGGCAAAAGTGCCGATTCAAATTGTCGACCCCTGTCGGTGACAATCTCTGAGGGGCAGCCAAACCGGGATACCCACGTAACGATAAACGCCTCAGCGACGGTGGCGGCGGTGATATCGGGTAGTGGGGTTGCCTCTGGCCATCGTGTGAATCTGTCAACACACGTTACGATGTAGCGCTGTCCCTGAGAAATCGGTAGGGGTCCTACCAGGTCCAGATGTATCTTGTTGAAACGGCTGTCAGGCTGTAGGAATTGTCGACTTGGTGGTACCGGGTTCCGCTGTACTTTCGCGCACTGGCATGAGATGCAGGAACGCACCCATTCACGAACGTCGGATTTTATCCGGGGCCAAATGTAGCGGTCGCACAGGAGCTTTTGGGATGCTCGTACACCCGGGTGCGACAAGCAATGAATCGCTTCGAAAAGCTGCCGTCGCAGTTCACGTGGTACAAAAGGCCTAGGCGTTCCCGTCGACAGGTCGCAGACCACGGTGGTGCCTTCTGGAAAGATTACATCCCGCAGTTGCAGTGACGTGGATGAACTGCGCAGGCGATGCAATTCTTCATCGGTGGTCTGTAGACGAGCCAGCAACTCCAAGTCTACAACAGAACAGGCTGGACGGTTCACGGCGTCAATCCGGCTGAGAACATCAGCGGGGACGTTGTCCACTCCTTTAACATGCCGAATGTCCGTTGTGAATTCGGCCAAGAAGGCTAGCTGGCGAATCTCACGTGGCGTGTAATGACACCCGGAATTGCTGATGGCGTAAGTTAGGGGCTTGTGGTCAGTCCATATAAAAATAGCCGTCCCTCGACGAAATGTCGAAAGTGTCGCGCAGCCAAGTAGGCAGCCAATAGCTCACGTCCAAAAACGCTGTAGCGCGTTTGCGCTGGCTTGAGCTTCTTAGAAAGAAACCAATCGGCCGCCACTCTCCGTCGACTTTTTGTTGTAGCACCGCTCCTACGGCTGTGGCAGATGCGTCAGTCATCAGCGATGTTGGGGCATCATGCTTAGGATGTACGAGCATTGCTGCTTCTGCAAGTGAGTTCTTCACCTCGACGAGTTCCGCATCTTCGTTCCAAGGAAGGGACGACGTTTTTCGCTCTTGTTTTGTTAGGAGGACCTCAAGATGTTCGAGCAGTTTGGCGCAGTTCGGAACGAAACGTCGGTAAAAATTTACCAAACCGAGGAACTGGCGAAGTTTGGTTGTTGAGGTCGGCCTCGGGAAATCTTTGATGGCTTGTACCTTTGATGGCAATGGAAGAATGCCCGAGGAGTCAAGCCGATGACCAAGAAACTCCAATTCCGGAACACCGAACACACTTTTCGCGGCGTTGATGACAATGCCGTGGCTGCGCAGCCGTTTGAAGAAGAGGTCTAAGTGGGTCGTGTGCTCTTCAGGCGACTTGCTGGCTATGAGCAAATCGTCTACGTATGCGAAGACGAAAGGTAACCCTCGTGTGACAGTGTCGATGAACCGTTGGAACGACTGAGCCGCATTTCTGAGGCCAAAGGGCATGCGGAGAAATTTAAAAAGTCCAAACGGTGCCGTGATCGCGGTTTTCGGGATGTCTTTTTCGGCCACGGGAATTTGGTGGTAGGCCCGCGTAAGATCAATCTTCGAGAAGATCTTCGCGCCTTGTAGGTTCACTGTGAAATCCTGGATGTTGGGTAGAGGGTACCTGTCCGGTACAGTGTTCTTATTTAGGGCAGGATAATCACCACATGGCCGCCAGTCTCAATTTTTTTTCGACACCATGTGTAGTGGAGACGCCCAGCTGCTAGACGAGGGTCGGATGATGCCAAGGTCTAACATGTGCTCAAACTCTTGGCGATCATCGCGGAGTTTCTCTGGGGCTAGACGGCGGGAACGACAGTAAACAGGTGGTCCTGTCGTCACGAGTGTGGTGTTGTACCTCGTGCGAGACGGGTTTTGTCCAATCAGGTGACTGAGTAAGGCTCGGAAACTTACTCAGCGATGTCTTGAACGCTTCCTCCGGGATCGTGCAGGCAGAGGTGTAGACTGCATTATCGTCCGCTTGCGATACCATGAATGGAAAGTCGCGTGGTGGAGTCTATCAGTCGCCTGCTTCTAACATCCACGAGGCTTGTAGTGGTTGAGAAAGTCCGCGCCGAGAATTCCTTGACTGACGTCGGCCACCGGGAAGATCCACCGGAAAAGCCCGCCGGAGGCCGAGGTTAGGGTGATCGACCGTTCTCTGTAGACTGGGATGGCGCTGTTGTTTACTGCGCGCAGAAAGTAGATCGGTGTCAAGGAGCAGGTCGGCACGCGTTGCTGGAACTGCGCTGATCTCGGCTCCGGTGTCGACAAGGTACCGGTTCTTGGTGGCTCGGTCACACACGTAGAAAAGGCGACTTTCGTCGAGGCTCTGACCACTCGTCGCCTCAGAGGTCGGCCGGCCTGTTTCCCTGCCATGAACAGGGGCGGAGGCAATGCCGGGCGTTGGCACCGAAGCGGCGGTGGTAGTAGCGAGACCCCGGAAGGGCTCGATGATGGCGTGTTTTCGCCGCGTGCCCGACGAGACGTCAAGCGTCTGCGACGTGACTCACGAGGGTGGGGGCGCGGCCTTGTGTAGCTGTGTGACGACGATCTCCTCCAAACGTTTGCAGAGCTGCTCGATGTGTGCTTGGGGAGGCTGGCTGTTGGTGGCCGATCCAGTGTCCAGGACTGGTTGGTTGCTGTGGAGCCACGGTAGCATTGGCGACGGTTAGGAGTGGTCACCTTCATCACGGCGTCGGCCAGTGTGGCAAGTCCGGTGAGGTCCAACGTTGTTGCTGTTGCCAAAACCATCTGAACATTGCAAGGTAGCCTTTGCAGGAACAGCTCGCGGAGGAATACGTCGTCCAGATTGTTAGCGCGCTCTCCAAGAAGCTGGGTCATGCGTCGCAGCAACTGGCTTAGCCGCCGGTCACCGAGCTCTTCCGCCGAGAGAAGCTGCTGCACGCGGGAGCGTTCCAAAACCTCGGTGCGCTGGAGCAGAGCATTCTTCAGTTGGTCATACGGTGTTGCTGGAGAGGGATTCGCCGGAACGTCGTAGACTCGTCGGCGGCAGCTGGCGAAGAGCAGAGACGACGTGGTGGTACTTCCGCGCTTGTGTGGTGACCCCAGCGAGGTGAATCGGGATTCCGCTTGCAGGAACCGAACTCGCGGATTGCTGTCCCAGTATGGTGGAAGGCGGACTGCGGCTGCTGCAACAGTGGCTGACGGCGGGTCCGAAGGCTCTCCTTGCTGCATTTCACCCGTTCTAGGTTGGCGATCACGTCCGGGTCACCAAATGTGGTGAAAGAAACAGGCAGGAGACGGACGTTCCAAGGCAAGCGTTCCATTTCAGTGGTGTCTCGTCAGGAACTGCTCTTCGTGAGCGCGTGAGCGCGTGAGCGTATAGCTAAGCGCGCGCGCCTT
>JAZHYW010021257.1:0-56895 GCA_037355805.1 Ixodes ricinus
GTGAGTCATCGGGTGGTTTGAAATTAATCCCTCTATACTGAGAAGCAGGTTTAGCTGTAGCTGTAGAACGGTTTCGGGACCGCGAAGGATAGACTATAGCACTTGATTTCGCCACTGATAGGCTTGGACGCCGTGCGCGTAATAATTACACGTATATTTAGACAGGGGCAAGTTGGTCAGCCTGAGTGGGCGCAGATCACATCTCAAGTCCGCAGGCTCTTGCCTGAGCATTGAATGTTTTCCTTTATCTTCGTTGGACGCCAAGGCAGCTTTCATTCGCTTTGCATTGCGGAGGGCATCGTAGTCCGCGCTCTGCTTACTGGTGCCCACCGGTTTTGATGCTCCTAAGTTCGTCTCGCAGGTACAAGCGCTCCGAAGCAGCCCTGGCACGACAACATGAACAAATGTCCAGGATCAACAGTCAACCCCTAAACTCGTAATTTAGCCTTAAACAAGCGACTCTTCAGAGTAATGACACTTGCACCATCTCGGAGTTTAAAATCATAGTTTCCAGTTATCTGGGGCTTTATCTGAAACCGAAGCAAACGCTTTTCCAACCTTTCAGAGATGCTAAGTTGGTGAACGACAGCGCAATATGATCTTCCTGACGCCGTACCTGAAGCTCAGGTCACTATATATTAGAGTCGTAACAAAGGCCATTTTCGGTCCCTCTCTGCACAAAGAGACAAAATGACGGCGCTCACAAGACGATCGGGGAATCGAGTGCCAGCACTTTGTGCTGAACTTATTTGCTGCTTCTAATTCACCCCAGTGCAGGTAGGCAATTGCATATGGTGTCTCAATTAGCGGCTGGGCTCTTTAAATCGACCGTAAAAATCGGTTTCTTAAAGGGGCACTGAAGTCATTTCTGAAAAAGGTCGTTTTTGATCTTATAATGTTTAAAATGTGTTAGTCCCCACATATCCCAAGTTTTATATTACAAAACTGCCTATTCATCTGAGGGCAATAGAAAAACATGTGGACTCTTTTTTCTCACGTACTACATTGTGTGGACCAATAAAAGCCCTACAATACGCGCAGATTCTGAATGATTTTATCATAACTCGTTTCGAAGAGTGTCTGATAAGTGCAAATTCGGATGAGACTCCCCTTTTTCTCCGCGGGCAAAGCCATTGCTTGCAACTTGCCGACAAGCGCCCTTCGTCGACCACTTCACTCGGAAGAAACTTCTTCCCAAAAGAGGGTGTGTCGCGATCTTTGAACACGTTTTTAACGAAGGAATAAGCTACGGACGATTGTGATTTCGGGTTTGTTGGGATGCTTAGAGCATCTAGATTGAGTTTTCACCACAAAGAAGATCTCAGAATCGACTTCGGTGCCTCTTTAACCTATCGCGCTACTATTTTGTGCAGTGTTTCCCACAGATGATGCATTTTTTCCCTAAAATTCACCAAGAGCGAACTTACCCGAGGAAAAAGTAAAAGAGAAAAAGCTTAACTCTTATGGAAATGAAGCGAAGCCACCCGTCTTGAAACAATAGGGCGCCCTATTGCTTGAAGACCGGTGGCTTCGCTGCGTTTCCATAAGAGTTAAGCCTTTTTTTACTTTTTTCTCAGGTAAGTTTGCTCTTTGCAAATTTTAGAGAAAAAATGCATCACCTGTGAGCAACGCCGCACGAAATCGTAGCGCGATAGGTTCAGAAACCGAGTTTTGCGGTCGATTTAAAGAGCCCGGCCGCTATTTGAGGCACCCTGTAGAATGAATATGAAATCTTGGTTTTGATGTCGTCATTGAGCTAACGCGGTCCGTCCTGCAATGCGCGAAAGAAAACTAATGAAATCATTTTTTTTCTCGCGTTTCTCGCAGATTTAACTTGAAACAAATGAAGCGCGAACAAATGAGAGTTTAACGCGCCTACCCGACCATTTGTGGGGAATGGCCACTGGAGCATCTGGCGCCCGGCCACTTGGTGCCGTCCACTCGATGTGGCCCAAGGGACTGCTCATCGGTCTTGCGGGAGTAATGACCCGTTTATGCCATGCTCTCCACACGTCACTGGCAGGAGGTCTTGAGAGATCTCCCCCGGGGCTGAGGTGCGGACAGCCGCCGAGCCGCCGCGACCAGCACGTTGCTTCGTTCGTCTGAAGGTATTCTCAAATCAGGCAGGAGCACGATACTGTAAAAGGAGTACCATGAATCGTATTTCGCTGCAAAAGTAATTACGTGTGTTGCTGGTAAGCAAGTATAAGAAAACGCTTTACAAATATGGTGTTTTTTTCTCTCGTTACTTTCCCAGTTACTATAACGGGTGACCGAGGATCAGCTATAGAAAATCTAGACGCGATACAAAACGCAAAACAAAAGGTTGAAAAACAAAATCATGCAAACAAACCTCCTCTGTGATTTCTCGCTCTGAAGCTGGCGAGAAACAGTTATTAAAAGAAGAACTAAACTTGCTTCGATAGTTTTGGTAAATCCGAGAACACAGAATGTGTCATGTGTCTATTATGCGTGCGTGATGATTTGCTATGCTTGATTGTGAACAGCCGTGTGGGCAGTCGTGAGCAGCCGCGGTTGCGGGCAGCCGTGAGACAAGTTTAAATTCCATTCGGGGAAGATTGTGTCACGAGCACGTTTTAATCAATGATAAGTTTTCCACGTGTTCTGCTTTCTTAGTAGGTGCGTGTCGGGCCTTGAATTCTTAGTACTCTCAGATTTCCAAGAGTTCCTCGGGGCAACTGAAGTTAGGGGCGAGAGAAGGCGGTTTATCCCGTTTATGATTTTTTTGTCCGAAGTTGCCACGTCATACGCCTGCTGCACGATACCTTTGTACGTTTTAATTCAACCCCTAACGCCGTGAGGCCACTTGGAGAGGTACGCCTCGTCAGCAACCAGCTGCGCGCGCCGACGGTCGCCTGCGGATCGTCCATTTCAATCTAAAGGCCGACGACCAGATTTGAGATTCTGCAAGGCAGAATATCCTCCTCACCATGGGGAGGAGGAAGCAGGCAATGGTGGACAGGGTAGAAAGGGAAAGAGGAGGACACGAGGGAAAAATGGAAAGCGCGAACTGGCTGTCGGTCTTTAAGTTCGACCGCAACCGACGCTACGATTCGATGCAGCGAATCAAGTAGCACCAAAAGTGCAATTTCACTGCAATAATCGTCTTTGTAGGTTTGTTATCACCGGCTAAATTAATCACGCCTAATAAAGGCGCTGGAATCCAATGGGCTGCTCCGGAATCCAGTGATTCCTGCTGGGAGTCGTCGGACTCCATCTATGCAATCTGATGACTTTCAAGATGGGGTCACGTAATTCTAGTAAAACGGGAGTCATCCGATGGTTTTGGAGAGATACCGAGGCGCTGACCCTCACCAAGTCCTTGAAAAAGATCACCGCTGCCCGCGGGAATCGAACGTGGGTCCGCTCGTTGTAAAGCGAAGGCGTTACCACAGAGCGTTAACAACCCGCTCTATACTTAGGGTTTTTGTTGTGCCCAATGCCCACTGCACGCGCTCTTTAGGAAATAAAAAAAGAACATAGCCGATACCAAAGTGCCGTTGTGGCACTGTCAATTCCAAAAACCATAGCCTCCACTATACTCACAAAGCCTGGCAGTTCGACGACGGTGCCATAGAGTGCCCGGTCGCAGATTTGGAGCGCGAGGATCTGGTAGCAGAAAGCATTTCTCGGGGAACGTGGTTTTTAGCGCACAGCTTTTGCAGTGACGAGATTCCGGTGCATGGTTTTCAAACCCGACGAGAAAAGAAGAGGTACCGCGACGAATGCGAGGAGCACGAGCGGACATTCCATCGCTCGTGAAAAGTGTGTTTCGGCGTCTCGCCGCAGCAGGGCGCCCGTTACATGGCTCTCCTCTCATCCGTTGTCAGCCGTTCTACCTTTTCACTTTCGGCGGTCGCGTCTCGTGGCGATCTGCCAGGCTTTGTCAGTAGAGACCATTCCCAGAAAACGCGGCTCGGACAATGAGCTGCTGTAAATAAAGTATGTTCCTTCCTCCCTTCCACTAAGGAGAGTGGAGAGAGAAAAAATGCCCTCCCCATCTCACCCCGCGCGTCGTCTACTCCGCCGAGTGGGCTGTACCTAACATCCGGCTGGGGTTCGAATTCGGTTTAAAATCGCGTCATTTTGGAAATTTCAAGCGAAGATGCGCGAATTTTGATATGGAAGTTATCGTGTAATGCTATGCTCGATAAAAAAGATTAACCGGGTCCAATCGCGCTGTTACGTGCGTGCAAATAAAACAAATAATGAGAAAACTTTGTCAGAGTGGCCGGTCTCTCCAGCGAAAAGTAAATCCGGTTGCTGTAGCCTTTTTGCTATACAAGGTTTATACTGGTGTAGAGTGTAAACCTTTAGCGACAGTGAGTGGAAGTTCGGAATAATAAATAAAAACGTCCTCTCCTAGCGCAATAGACGCAGTGGTTGAGCTGCCGGCTGACTCTATAATACTGCTACTGAAGTAATGGAACAAAGATACGCTAGTTGATCATTTACTGAAATAAAACATCAGAGCGCTAAAGGCTGATTTTGGAGTAGCCATAAATATTCTAAGAACGTGAACCACTTCACAACGGCAGCCAGAAGCGAGAGTTCGATGTTCGCTACAACCCGCCGGTACAGCCCAAAGATTGAGAATGGCAACCTCCCGGTTTGTCGACTGCTAGCGGAATCGGGCGCGTGCCCTCTCTCTCGTTTTACCCCGCCGAACCTGATGAACATCCCGGATGTGTGGAGAGGACGCTGCGGTCGAACAAAAATGGCGCCGCCCTGAGAGCGCTAAATGAAATGGTCTATCGACGAGGCTATGCAAAATCTCGTGCCGGGGAAAGCGCTTTCACGCGGTCCGAAAAAAAAAAAAAGCGTTCGGTACAAAATGGTCAGACGCTTATTTTGTTCCGAACGGTTTTGTTCCGAACGAACGCGATGCCGATATCCAACGACGTCGCCGTGACCTGTCGCAGCTATCGCTGTGATTGTGCTGTGAATTAACGCGGGACTACTAAATTTCTTTAGAGTGGAGTTTCAAAGTATCTAGAAAAGAAGTTGACAAATTTTCCTTACAAATGTGCAGTGCTTTAGTTAAGTGTTGTAAAGGGGTCATGAAACGAATTTTCGACTGGAATAAATTAGATTAGATAAGGGTTTTACTAATAGCACATTGTTTAGCGGGCCAGAAGGTAGAAAGTAGAAAGTCAAAAACCTGATATTTGGTACGAAAATTTGAAAAAAAAAATAGCTTTCTATTTCGTACCTCCTTCCCTTCGAAAGCTATCTGCCTTTTCACTGTGATACATCCGCCGTACCCAAAGCACGTCATCCTGCCCCAACGCACGTCACACGACAACCGACCTCACTATATTTAGGGTTGTTCGTTTTCGGGTAAAACCCGATTTTACCCGATTTTTACACCCCGAACATGTTTCAGGAGAATAGGGTTAAACCAGATTTCTCCCTGAATTTCAAAACCACATAACCAACCTATTTATTTTTACGCCGCACGGAATTTGCGGTGCACACACGCTAGCTACCCTACCTCGGGACAACAGTGACCTATAATTCATTTCGCAAGCTGCGTGCAGCACTGTGGACGCTACACCACTCTCAACCAAGCGCCCGACGAGCGCGCCTAACTCACCGCGACATTCTACGGAGGCCGGCTAAGGAAAAGCGACAATAGGCGTTGGGGCCCCGGTGGGACATTTCTGTCCCCCCGCTGTGCAGGTGGAACCGCCTCTGCACGCCACGTAGCTTCGGCCCTGCTGCACGCAGCTTGGGAAATGCACTGTCAATCCCCCTTCAACCGCTGTTAGGTGTCGACGCCCAGCAGGGTCTCTCGGGTAGCATGACCATCTCGCTGGCGTCCAACCTTTCTCACGAACAACGTCCGAGCCACTCTGTCGCGTAAACAGATCGGGAAAACCTAATAGGTTTATTCCATAATGAAATATCTGATCGAAGACGACCGTCCCTCCAACGGTCGGGGTTTTGTTGGCACCTGAGGGAGAGGAGGATTCTGTGGGCGGTGCTTAACTTGAAGCGAACGACGGCAATTGGAGCTGGAAAACCCTGATGTCCCCCCGATCACCAGCTTGAAACAGATCCCTAATTTTAACGCGTTAGCGTTCAGAAGCTCGTAATACGCACCAATAAAAAAAAAGTAAAATTGAGTACATTTGTAAATTTAACCCGAAAAAACCCGAATTTTGGAATGTTTCAACAAAAAACCCGATTTCTCCTCGAATACTAGCTCGAAAAATAGCACCCAATTTTTACCCCCGAATTTAAAAATATATAAAAACCCGAAAACGAACAACCCTAACTATATTCCCTTCACTCCCAAGCTGACAGTGAGGTGGAAGCTACGCGCTTGCCGGACCAATAAGCCGCCTCCCCTTCGTCAAATGAAGGGGAGGCGGGTATGCGGGAGGAAGCGTGATCACGAGGCAATAGTGTGGCTGGCCGAACGAGCGTGTAGGTTCCACAGCACTGTCAGCTTAGGGGTGAACGGGGGAAGGGGGGGAAGCAGACTTGTACGTAACGCGTTACAAGTAATGGACTACTTGTAATCGATTACTATTTACTGTAGTTTTGTAACGCTTCAATTATTTCTGTCAATAAGTAACGATCCTTGTAATTGAATTACTTTTTTGCTGTAATCGATTGAAAATTTACCCATTACAATTTTACTCAATTTCTTTTCTTTTTTTTTGGGGGGGGGGGGGCGGGGAGGGGGGAGGGGTTAGATGTACTGGAGTAACTCAGCTCTGGGCAAGAGTCAATTTTGTTTTCTTTCTTTCTTTTTTTAAGCACGGGATTTTGAGGATTGGTAGGCATCTTTACAATGCTTCGTTTCCTGGGTACGTTTCTTTTGGAACACCCTAGACTACGTCCGGGTATGAAAAATGACCTTATTCGGCCTCTTGTGAGTAATGTATTCAAACAGCGCTCCTCTTTTAGTTCATTTTATTTTTTCACGAGAGGCATTGGGTGTGTTGACGTCACTCACTCAGCTCTAAGCAAGAACGGCCAAAACTTTCTCTCTTTTTTTTTCGGAACAACTGAGCGCGAGACTCCAAGGATTATGCTACCGTAATAAAAAAGTTGAATGAAAAGTAACGTGGGAAGTAATCGATTACTTTAGAGTAATTTTTCGATTACTTTTCTGAGGCTGTAATTGTAATTGTAATCGGTTACTTTTTACAGTGAAGTATTGTAATTGTAATCGGTTACTTTTTTCAGTAACGTGTACAAGTCTGGGGAAAGCAACCTCTGTCCGACTTTTGAGCGACGGGCTAATCTTCTATGGGGAGAATGGTAATGTCCGGGTACACAAACGAGGGTCCGAGCAAGAGGGGAATTCCTCCTTTTCCTCTTCTTGAACTGTTTGGTACGCTGCGCGATTTGTGAGTTGAGGAGGAAAGCTAAGAAGGAAAAAGTTGAAAACTCGTTTCATGGCCCCTTTAAGCCGCAGGCTCGTACACCAAAAAAAAAAAGGCAACGTGTTCACTGCAGACATAATGTCATCTGCGGACAGGCCTCGAACATGTTCGAAGCGCTTCCTACATGCTTCCAACACGTCTGCAGACAGTATGACCAATGGGATACAAGGAACGCCTTAGACAGTGTCCGCAGACTTGTCTCTTGTGTGATGTATTTGTAGTGTGACCACTGCTTTACACCGCATTCCCCCATGGCTCGTGCTTGAGCGGGTCCAGTGCGCCCTTTATAGAACGTCTGAATTCGAGGCCCTGCGCCACGCGAGAGTGCAGCAAACTATGCCGCATAAAAGCAAACCGACGACCCGATGAAACGATGGGACTCTCCCGCGCCCCCACGCACCTGGTATTAAAAAATACAGCCGCAAATAACGGCGCGGGCCGGGCGCCAGGAGATGTGCGATCCAGTCGGCAGAGGAAAAAGAGGGGGGGGGGGGAAAGGGGGACAAGAGCAGCAGCGTCTCTTCTCCAAACAAAACCGATCGGAGGTCGCGGGCTTTAAATAAAGCCACGCCGGAAGTGTCCGTATTGTAGCCGGGGACAGAACCGGGCCCGGCTGCTTGTCAGCCTCGCAAACAACAGAGCTGCCGAGAGGCCCACGGCGACAGAGCCAAGTTTCGATTTGCCGCGGGTCAGTGGCAAAAGAGCCTGCATGCGGCTGGCTCGGGGTCGAGAAGGTCCCGCGATGCAGTCCTGCCGGGCCAATATTGCCCGGCCTACTGAGCGCTTTAAAGGGAAACTAAAGCGGTTCTGTATCTGAGAAAAACAACAATAAAAAACACACTTAAGTCGTCTTCATTTGGACTCGCGAATATTGAGATTATTCTTCGACTTGGTGCCCGGAGGCTGCCTAAAATCATTTTCAAAGACCGCCGAAGCCCCTCCTCCCCGGAGCGTGACGTCATATCCTGAGTTTCCGGAATCTCCGCTCTCGCCTATCTTCATAGCCGATCAAAGCTTGCACGCGCACTCTCGTTATTTTCAAAAGGGGCCAGAAAATGACGTCACTGCTTGTGTCAGTGCGGGGGAATATTTCCTTTCGTTCCGTTTGCTTTCGTTCGTTGGGTTCCGTCACGTGGGATCAGTCACGTGGGTTCCGTATCTGGTATGCGGGACGAAAAAATAATAAGACATTTAAACCTGAAATTTGAGAGAAACAATAGGTGAGACAAAACAAGAATGTGTGACAATCACGCATTTTTCGTGAACACCTTCCAGTGGCGTGGAGAAATCAAAGCGATGTTTTAACGCATACCAGAAGTGATGACATTCAAAATGGTTGCGCCCTTGCGGAAAAAGTGATTCACGCGCTGTCCACACGATCGACAAGCGCTTGGCGGCACCTAAAGGTCTGGGTGTGAATGAAGTCACGGGATCCTGGAAGAGTAGCGCCAAGCTTTCCGGTCGCCATCTTGGTCCGTAAAATGAGCAATTTCTCCCTTGACCCCTCCGTTCTTGGGAACCGCTCATCAACGATATTCCAGAAAAACATAACTGCAATATGATCAACCTCCTTCTTCTGCATTCTTATCGGCTGCACTCTTATCGACTGCGACTCATGAACGGGCCCGGGACAGTCTCTGCTTTTCTACAGCCTTGAGTAGTTATAGCGCTTGATAACAGAACAGTGTGATAGCCTCGTGTGCAGGGTGCCGTTGGGTCTAAGCGGCGAATCAGGTAGAATATTATCGGTCTTAGGTTGAGCTATGTAGTTCTGTAACTTTTCGGGCATGTCTCCGCACTATACTATAAACTGAATTACGAAATTAAAATCGATGATATTTCCCGACATGTGCCCAGTTGACTACTCGTTTGGAAAGGCTTTCTTTGTTCCTTAGAGCCCTGAACCAACGGCTTGAATTTGCTGTATACGTTACTACATTGAACATGGATTGACCTAGCCCAGAGGAAAGTTTTCAGGTTTGGTGGATTTATATCTTCAATTCGTCGCTGTGTATCGCGGGGATTCCGTTCGAACGTCGGCAGTCATCGCTGCGCTCATGGGCTTTTATGCGGTTTTTGTGAGCGTGATATAATGTTCTATATGTACACATCGCGACACTATTAGCGCGAACACAACATCGGCGCCTTTTCGCATTTTATTAGGAAAAAGTATTGGTGGGCACACAATTTCACCCCTTATATTAGAGCCCTAAATGAGCTCTCTTTATAACAATGATATCTTTGATGAAGGCGGGAAATTGGCGATCGGTTGTTCGTGCTAACAGTGTCGCGCTCTGTACGTACGGCCACGTTGCTCTATGCGTAGTAGCGGTCACGTCTTGACCGATTAGCCTTGTGTGCGGATTTAATTTTTTTCTCATCTTGCATACTCTGTAGCTTCCAAACTTCAGTCGCTCCGGAAACTCTTTGTTTTACTTGATCGATACATCTTGCCCATGTCATATATTTGTATGTTAATTGAATGGTTTCACCCTCACGCGTTGCCTTTTTAATAAAATTGAATGTCGCCCTTATAGCCTCATTTGTATTTGGAATATCATAAACATTACATGCTTCAGATATACTCCTCGAGACACCATGCTTCGCAAACTTAGAAATGGACCTGAAAAGAAATAAAACAATCGCCGGCCTTAAAGGGGGAAGGGGGGGGCTTTACCGTCCTTCTCACACATAGGGACATACACACACACGCACGCCCGCAGACACGCGCCAGAAATATAACCAACCACATACATACGCACAAACAAGAGGGCACACGCACACACATATACGCACGCAAGCATGCACGCTCACAAGCAAACACACGCACACAGATACAGTCGCAGACGCGCACCGAAAATAATGCGATCCCGCTGCCGTCCACTCGGTTAGTTTTGGTCCTGGTCCGGTCGCCCGACGGTGACCGCAGAGTCACCAGAACGGGCAAGCTTTACTCCGCCCGCTTCCAATAAAGTGTTCGACCGGCCGTGGCCACAGCTCCTGTTTGTCGGCCCACAGAGAGCGGGAATCAGCGCCTTCGCTCGACCGACAGAATAGATTCAGCAGGGCTGCGCGTATAGCAAGGGCCGAGCGAGTGAGGAGCAAATCGAATCCAGAGCGAGACAGACGACAGGCTCGGAGGCCCAAAGACGGCAGCAGGGTGGGTGTACTTTGACCCCCGCTTTCACTTCCTTTGACCCGCAAATGCATCATCGGCCGCGCGGCTCAGCGCAGACTGGAGCGCGGCGCGCCTCCATCGAGCAAAATCGAAAGAGGAGTCGATTAGGATCTGGAATGCCCGTCGTCGTGTGGGTGAGTTACAAAAGCACAAAGGTGGAACCTTTCCATTCGCTTATCATCCGGGCGAAAAAATGCTGAGTTTCACAGAGCTGGGGATGGATGCGCAGCAGAGCTACAATGATTGCTCACAAGGCGTTCCACAGCCTTGCAGCAGACAAAGATGGCAGCACTCAGAAGGCTATTTTTGGGAAGTTCTCAAGCAGCGTCAGCTAAACCAACAAGACGCAGAAAAAAGCGCAGAATCGCGGCGGTGAATTGAGCGTGCGCGATTCGTGTAGTCGATGATAGCAGACACACAAAGGCGATGAGCGCCATGACGTTTCACTTTCGGCTCCGCTCCATTGGCTCTATCGGGCGTCGGCTGCTGTCGGAGTTAAAGTGCTGTCATACTCGATGCGCGTGACAGAATACTGCACAGCGCGAAACGATACACTCGGAATACGAATCGTCGGTCTTATTTTAATCGGCTCAACCGATGACAAGGGCGATCGGTGTGATGTCTCGACGGTCACGCTGAAAAGAGGTGGATGCTCATTTGCCGCCGAGACACGGACGTATCTCAGCGTGGTACTGACCGCTCTTCTCATTGATTCTCTTGTCTAGAGGAAAACCAGCGATCGGGGGTCTCGAGTGACTCGCGGCGTAGTATACGGTGAGAAATTGAGAGAGAGGAGGAAAAGAGAGCGCGCGGAGACGCCAGAACGCCGAGGTCAGAGTGGAATGATTAGTGCGAGGCAAAGCCTTTGTCTCTACTCACTCCTAAGGCTCTGTAAGGGCTCATTCACACAGTCGTGTTCCAGTGCGACTGCAACCACTCGCGCCTTGTAAAGGCTGCTTGCGCCGAGCTGTTGCTATGGCGACACTTACGACGAGCCAATGGGAAGTCGCTGTACTGCACGACGCAACGCGGTGCAACGCGGTCGACGCAACTGCGTGAACGAGCCTTTATACTCCGACGTCGATCGTATACAAACTTTTAAGACCACGTCAGGTTTTGTAGGTCTGCAGTATTTCGAGTAAAGTTTTGGGCGTGGAAAGATAAATTTGCGAATAATTTTATATATATATTCATTCGCTGGTGTTTACATGTTTAATTGAGGGGATGGAGAACTTGGTACCGTATTTAGAGAGCGGCTATTTCAAGACCAATGGGGCATGTGAGCTCAAGCATTTTGCTCTTTGTTTCTCAGTATGGAAGGACTGCCATCAAAACTAATCTAGCGATAGAAAGGGCTCAGTCGGGGCGGCAACGCTGGTGTGGCATTTCGATGGCCCCCAGTGCTCTCTCGAAGTAAAATGTGAAAGGCTGTCGTTTTCGGCTAACCCTGCCGTGCAATGTAGATGTCTTGTGCAACGACAGTGGATATAATAATATAAACGAACGTTCGTACTGTCATCATGCAGTACGTATATATATCTACGAGCGCGCAAGCCGATAAATATTTGCGAATTTCCCGCTTGCACTTTAAACCTTTAACCGCTGCGACCGCCTTATCAGACACTTCACTGACCCCGATTCCAAATGCGCGGTTGGAACATTAACGATATATTTGCCGAGCGTTTCAAGACACATTAAATGTTCGGCTCATATCGCCTGTCTGGACACTTTGTCGCCGCCCGTAGCGGAGAAACCGTTTGCACTTCTTTCCGCATCCTCTCCGAGAAAGTAGACGTGATGGGCGTAGCCCTCGATGAGGCATCGTCCGGCGCTCCGCCGTCGCCGAAGAAACGCACCGCCGGCCACCGCTGCGCTTGATGGCCCTTCCGTCGCCGCGATCTCCATGGAGTGGCGCAGCGTGTGTCATCTAATTGCCCAAAAGAAACGTAACGGATACGCTGTCAGAACAAACCACGTATTTTGTTTTCGGTCAGTTTGTTTTTATCGTTTTCAAAGCCTATGGGCGCAAGATGGCTCCTAACGAGATGGTGGCTTTGTTTTTTTTCTCATTGACAGGGCTAATAGATACCGGGTTGCGAAGCTTCGTTACTCAGTCATTTGCCATCCTCGAGCATTTCGTTGCAAAATTGCGGGATTTTCAATCGTTTCGGTTTCTAGGACATAACACTTACTCGAAAGCAGGTCTACCCTTTTCCGCACGCCCACTTTCGAGAAAATTCCGCGGGGGACAATAAACCTTCTGCAAAGCGTGCAGCGTTTTCCCCTGTGCCGAGAGGGATGCCGGAAGCGGTATGTACAGAACCAGTTGTAGCGAACGACGCAGGCGAGGGAGGAAACGTGGGCGTGCGGGGAAGGGCAGGCTTTCAACTGCGGAATCCTCTTTTGCACTCTTCGGTAACACGTGGTGGATGCTGCGAGGGCAAGGAGGAGTGTACAAGATATAGCTCGCTGTTTATTGGTATTTCCTTAAAGCATTTTATTGTGAAACCATTCACAAAGTAGCGCGTTGCTTGTAACGCGTCACGTACTAGTCGCGCTCTATTCGCGACACCAGAGTAGGAGCCTCCACCCAACGGCAAAGACGTGACATTTAGAAACGGGGATTTCGCACCTGTCGAAAACGCGCAGCGAAAACTTCCGCGGCCTGGTTTCAAAAATGTGAAACGCAGGAACGGGGATGTAATGCGCACCATTCGAGTTCAATGTGCAGTTATCGCGCGAGCTCTGAGCTTCCCGGAACACGCGACGCCGAGCGATGTCGTTCGCGTGCCGGCGCCCTCTGAATGATTAAGCGATCCGCGAGGTCGGGCACCTTGCGGCTACTTTCCCGTTTCCAGCCCCAAGGGCCGCGCTTCCCGGCGCCCCTTGAATCCCTCTTGCACCGTCGAGTTCCGAGAGGGGAGCCAGGTGTGCCCCAGATGGGCTAGAGAGCCTAAATGAACGGAGTCACACGTCGCCCTCGTGCGACTCCGTTCGGCCTGGGCTGACAGTGCAGTGGAAGCTACGTGCTCGCCTGACCCCGCTTTCTGCGCGTGGGAATGGGAAGGAGCGTCATCACGGGGCGAAGAAGACCGACGTATTTCTGGTCCAGCGAGCACGGAGCTTCCGCCGCACCGTCAGCTTAGCCTTAGGGCTAAAGAGAGATATACTCCGTGTCACGGTGCGATGACCCGCGGGGAGAGGCTACGAGTTACACCAGCCAATCCAGCGCTGCGAACGTGTAACCTGACTACACTGCGCAGGCGTGGCTCCCCATCTCCCTGTGCGGTCACGTGACAGTCACACTGTATGTAATTGGCGCAGTTGGCTCGTAGCGTCCCTTGCGGTCCACCGTTTGGTGAAACGCTCCTCATGACCTCGGAGGCGGAAAGGGAATGGAACTGACCTCGCCTTCTCTTAGGCTCCTCCGCCTATGATACGTTTTTTGGTCGCGGAGTTTCTTTCGGCGTTTTTGGTCCTGTTTTTTTTTTTTCGTCTCTTCGGTAAATTATGGGCCCTCACGATGGATGAAGCGAAGTAGCAGTCTTCACATGCGAAATCGCGAACACGGATACGCTTTTAGATCGTGTTTTTTTTTTCAAGGTGTTCTCATGAAAGATGGAAAGATGAAATCATTTGCCGACCCTTTTTACTACCTTGCCGATCACGGCATATTGAAGAAGGAAAGATGAGATACCCCCTGCGCTGTACTAGCTCGGCGTTCAACGCACATGATTAGTTATGTACAACTATGGTGCCTGGAACGCGCCTCCGACTGGTGCGTTTACCGTGTCAAAAAAAGTGGTCCCTCGATTTCCGCCTGATGACGTCATAGAAGTGTCATGCTGTCGCCGGTCGCGATCCTGGCGGCGTCCCAACAGTTGTGGTATATATGGCAGACTCCTGTTCTGCTGCAGGTCGCTCTTTACTGTGACAGTCCACGGAAGCTGCAGCAGTCGGAAGTTGGGACGCCTGGGACGCCGTGACGACAGCGACAGTTACGTTCGCTCGTGCTTTTCGCCAGCATTTCTACGGCCAACCGCCAGGATCGTGACAGGCAACAGCACGACACTCCCTCTTCTGTGACGTCATTTGTTGCCACTTGGGGACCACTTTTGATGTAGTGGCGGAAAAGGACGCTAAACACACCAGTCGGACGACGCGCTCCAGGCACCATAGTATAACCGTGAGTATCTTTAAATATAACTAATTTTTTTTTCTGGCGCCCAATACCGATCACATATCAGTCTTCCATTTAGTACATTTAAGCAAAAAAGAAAAACAAAGCAATAAATATAATAAGATATTAAAAACATACGTGAATATAAATGTTACTTTCGTCGGAAGTATACCTAGATTATGAGTTAATTACAATATTTAACTAAAAAGCGGCACAAAAATTGTCGCGCAAATGTTAGCGTGATGCGAGGCGAGGCTGTTATAAGATCTCAGAATCAGAGAAGGCGGCGAAGTATTATGCGTATTGCGAACAAACATTGAGACAAATAAAATGTCTGCTAGAATATCAAGGCGCATAAAAGTTAACTTTAGTGATACGTGAAGCCTATTAAGTGGCACAATGCATCATTGTTTTCCAAACCAGACGTAAAAAATTTAAAATCGCCGCACTGAAAAAAAAAAGTTAATTGAACAGGAGAGCGAATTCGAACTTTCAAATTTCAGCTTTATTTGTTTCCTTCTAATAATAAGGGTAAGGCAAAAAAAAATAAAGCACAGAAGCGTCGCTTGACTAAGCGTCTTCTTTCCGTCAGCAACGGAAGAAAATATTAGACGAAGCGCGTGGTGATACACATAATTTCACGACAAACATCGCTGTGACAAACTGGCTAGAACATGAACAGCACCGCCAAGAATCATACATCCGAAACCTGGGAGCAACGGACGCTGCTGCATTCGCTGGCATCTTCAGAAACCCGGGTGTGTTGAGTCCACATCATCTCATTCTCGCTCCGTAGCCTAGTAAGAGAGCGACCCATAAGAATGCCGAAGGAAGAATCACGAAACAAGCAGCCTGAACATAATAAGCCCTCTGTTTCTTAGACTTTCATTGATTCTAGCGGACGCTCTCGTTTTATACCAATGTAACGTTTTCCTTTCAGGTTCTGAAGTCAGTAACGTAGTTCGGTGAATACGTACGAATGTAACGAGTAGAGTTTATTCGGGCAATATCATTTCAGAAGTGGACGTTCCTGGCGTCAGCTTTTCGGGAAGGCCCGATCCAAAGGCTAGGGAAGAGCAATTAAGGAATATTTACGTCCCTATAAGAAATGGGGAATAAGCCGAAACATCGCGCAGGAAGGGCGGCCGAATAATATATGAAACAGCTGACTACGAGAAAGCACAAGAAAGGCTGGACAGTGCCCGACTGAGGTGGCCCAAGAGAAGTCCCGGGGGTCAATCCATTCGACTGCATTAGATTAATCGTGTTTGTGTACACTGTCAGGCGCCTTGCTTGTCTACCGCCCCGTGATACGGTTGGACTATAATCACTGCTCTTCCTTTAATCAGTTTAGCCAATGAGACGGGCGAGTGGTGTCGCGATCCCAATGGTCATGGCGTTTGAGAAACGAGGCCCTCCGTTTTACTGCTGAATCTTCACTGCCATTGGATCACGATACCGATCACTGTTATCATTGATTAAACTGCTTCAAAGAATACTAATAATTGGTGTTCTTAGTGCACCGAGATGCCGCATTCACTCCGGAACGCCGAAGAGTATGGACTACCAAGCAGTTCTCGTTGAGTGTTGAAGGATGCATAAAAGGGCGCTCGGCTCTGACCAACAGTGGGGAGATTCAATGCGCATTAACACGCACGGCATTGGAAGCCACGCCGAAAAAATTCGTTTCCCATTTAAACTATTCAGCTAGTTTGAAGTTATCGCAGTCAATGAAAGCAGATAGATCAATATATCATATATTTCTTTTGTATATAGTTCACTTTTTTTCTAAGTCTTCGACAAAACAAATAATACTTCGACAGGTAACGACTCAACAAGCGTGTCTGTTTTTCTTCTTATAGATGAATATGATTCTTATTCATTCGTGTTATGCTGCGTTAGTGTGTGCTATTATAGTCTACTATCACAATCTCCATCCAGAGATCAGCCGCGCCAACAAAAATAGGAGTAGTCAGAGATAGCATTATATGGAAAAAGAGAGCTTCCATAATAAAGACTGATAAGAAGACAATAATGTAGCCAAGCGCATTTGAAATACGCTCGTCATATACGCGCGCAAAGGTGTGAAGTACTGATATATTGAAAATTCTGGTGTAGTAAAGATGTTTCCTATAAAGAAAAAAATCGGAATTTACTATAGTGAGGCCTAACTCTTGCTCGAGCTACAAATGCACGCGAGAGCATATTCGCGTCTCCAGCTCGACGCTCGCCCTCCCGCGGCGGAAACGGGAAGCGCTCTAGTGAGGGTCCCCCGATTCTTCTGCTCAGCGGGCACGGCGGAACTGTTCGCGATTATGGCTCTCGAAATGTCATTTCCGAATGCAAACAACACTCATTACTCTCCCAACGTAGTGCTACAGCCGGTATGGGATTGTACCTTACTAGAGGGTTTTAGTATTGTGCATAAAAGCAAACGCAAGCGGTGTGCGTTTGCGTTAGAGTTGCGTGCCCCACGTTGTGCGTGCGCCTCATCGCCATGCGCCATACAAGACCGCAATTTTGGGCTCCACGCACTCGCAGTGTGGAACAAGCAAAGCTAACGCGAACACACAGCACAGCACTTGTGTTCACTCGTATATGCAATACTAAAACTCACTACTGTTTCACCGGCTTCCAACGCCAACGAAACGTGCTGCAGTGAGCAGACGTGCAAGCAAGTAGGCGTTCCTTCGAACTGGAAAGGCTGAAATTGGCAAAACGACGGAGCGTAAAAATGAAAGTAACTGAATGTCATAAAAAGATTGGTAATTAATTTGTTTATATATTTTGGGCTTTTGGTTTGGAAGGATATTGGTGGCGATTTACGTTTTGCCGATTGTCAAAAGTCGCGACTTTGATAAAAAAAATATACTTTAACCACAATTAATGTAATTTTACATGGATTTCTCACATTAGCTAGAATGTTTTCATTGATTTTAGACTATTTTTATTTTATTACTTGGTAATTAAAAATGCTGCAATTGGTAAAAGTGATGATAATTAGCGCACTTTTGGTTGTCATGTTTTTTCGAGCGTTTGAAATTAGATTATACGCAAAACATTATATTAGAACTTGCAAAATTACGTATTAAAATGTCCGAATTTTAATAATATTATTATTTATACCAATCGCGGCAATGTATCTTCCCAATTAACGCCAAGATCACGAAAACACGCCATTTAACCATAATAGACTTTCCAGAAAGGTATAACTTTGTTTTCTCTTTAGCATATGAAAAACTCTGACATCGTTATAAAGATAGACAAACAGTCAAACACTGGGTGTAATATAAGGTCGAATGCGTCACGAGTTGCTATAAGAAACACACACACACTTCAGCTGTCTGACTCGGATTCCGTCTTTGGGTTGTTGCCGTGAGAACAGCGTTTAATTATTTATACGTTTTGTGGACATATTGTGAAAATTGAAATTATTCTCTTATTCTTGTGCTGGGAATAATCTTAAACCAATTAATCATCTAAATACCCAAAAACCCATTAAAAGGCCCACAGTTCATTATTTCCCATGACAATTATCTGAGCGAGAAAAGGCAGCGAGAACGCACAAATATCAGCACCGATTTTTTTTCAACAACTACAAATATCAACCTGGATCGAACATGTATGTCACAAAATAAAGTTTCCGCGAACAACTTCCCTAACTAAATAACTACGATGTGAGACACACATTGAGGTATGAAAGAATCCGAAATTAAGACCTATACCGAGAAATTAAATCCAAAATAGAGGTTAGTTTCGGTTTCACTCCAGAATTAAAACACGCAGCCTTGCGTAAATATTACGCGAAACACCGTTCTTGTTTTCAGGGTAAAGAGGTGACCTGCGCTCATAACACCCTAGCTTCCTCGTATTACAAGAAATAATTTGTGTCGCTCAGTGAAGCGAGCACACTAGAGGGGCTCAGCAGCGGCACGCATCTCCAGCCACTGATCTCAATGACAATTGCTGGATCGCGCTTCCCCGCTTGTTCGCTGCAGCGCGAGTGAAGCCACCGGACTTCACTCGCTTGGGATACGATTTGCGGTTTTGCTAGCCTTGAGCTGCGGTTTTCCAGCGTGCGCAGACACGTTTTCTACTCGTTCGTCGTCATTCGCCGAAGAAGTTTTTTAAGACTCAGTGCACCGTTGAGACTTTCCGTTGTGAACATGTAGAAAATTTTACGAAAGCGCAGTGCCGCAGGAAAAAGGCACAACTCGTCGAAAGCAAGTTCCACCGGTCTGGCGGCGTGTTCAAAGCTTCCTTGGCACGCCGAAGTGCCGTGTCTCTGTGCCTTCGCACGCTTGGATACCGACCAAGAATCGACGCCGTGTGAATGTGTTTTGCGAGTGCAATGTGCGTGAAGACGTATGTGCCTCTGGATCAGCGTCTTACTTTACTCTGACGTCTGTATACTTGCGGCCCTCGCGGTTTAGGAACGAGCTTAATCCAGCGTCTACTAGCGACGGAAGATGGGGGAAGGTACGTCTTTTTTTCGTCCTTAGACGATTTACACAATACCGTGCACAACAGCTCCTCATCACTGATCAGTGCTGGCTCATTATCAACCTACTTAATTGCACTTGACGTTTGAGCGCGGCTCGCCTAATTGTAATTGGTCAACAGATTGCACACGACCATATCGGCCGCGCTTCAAAGATTTTCATTCTCACCGTCTTGTACTTTTGCTTTCGAAAACCCTCCTTGCTCCACAGCGTTGCTCTATTCGTGCTCCCACGTAATCCATTAGAGTAGATTTGGAACATAGCCATGGTCAATAGTACATAAGAACACGTACAGATCTCCCCCTTTTATTGACAGCAACTCACCGGAACAGCTGGACGATCCAGAACTCCGTGGCCGATATATATACATAAATGATCTAAAGGCATCTAGGCGCGACACACGTTCAGAACTTTGGTGCGGCGTCAATTCTTGATCGGTATCCAAGCATGCGAAGGCACAAAGATGCATCACTCGGCGTGCCAAGGAAGCTTTGATCACGCCGCGAGACCGGCGACCCTTGTTTTCAACGAGTTGTACCTTTTGATACGGCTTCACGCACATTGCACTCGCAAAACACATCCACACGGCGTCGATTCTTGGTCGGTATCCAAGCGCGCGAAGGCACAGAGACACGGCACTTCGGCGTGCCAAGGAAGCTTTGAACACGCCGCCAGACCCTTGCTTTCGACGAGTTGTGCCTTTTTCCTGCGACACTGCGCTTTCGTAAAATTTTCCACGTGTTCACAACGGCAAGTCTCAACAATACACAGAGTCTTAAAAACTTCTTCGGCGAATGACGACGAACGAGTAGAAAACGTGTCTGCGCACGCTGGAAAACCGCAGCTCAAGGCTAGCAAAACCGCAAATCGTATCCCAAGCGAGTGAAGTCCGGTGGCTTCACTTGCGGGAGCGGGAAGCGCGATCCAGCAATTGTCATTGAGATCAGTGTCTCCAACCCTCACTATAACCGCCATTTTGGAAAATGAGTGGCGCCACCTATAGTTAGTTGGAGTCGCGAATAGTTAAAAAAATAACGGCCAAAAAGATATTAGAGCGCTCAAAAAACTCGAAGGAAAACTGAAAAAAAAAACCTTAGAGACCAGTGTATTCATTAGCGACTAATGTATGCGGCCATCTAAAATAAGAAGCGGCTAAACTGACGTCGGCGGTAGTCCATTTCAATTACCAATGTACACATTACCCTCTCAAGCGTATTGCAGCCCGCTGGCAAAATTTCGACTCGTTTGAACTCTCCGAGCCTTTACGCACCACTCCGATCGGTAGCAGGGTTCAATCAATATTTGCCTCTGATATTGAATAATCCGAGTGTAACTCGACGACAAGGCTTCGGGTCTCCTCAAAGTAGATTCCAATGACCAACTCACTGTTGATAGACAAGTTGGTCGTCACGTGAAAACTGCGGACACTGCGACACTGCCCATGCATAGGCAGAAGGTTATCTCACCATGAGTCATGAATGTTAGCGAAGCCGAAGCTTTACATGCGCGAGCACACTGCCTTGAACTATTCATGCACCGCACAAGCACACGTGCTCGACAGAGCGGTTTGAAGCGCGGAGTTCTTTTATCTTTTGTTACTTTCAAACTTACACTTACACAGGCGTGCCAAATGCTTATAGTTTGCGCGTAATACTTTGAAACAGCGTCACCGCAGCGAAGTGACGTCCATATTTTCTACGCCAATCGTGACGCGAGTACGGTTTGCAGTAAATTGAATGACGTTTGTCGTCACCTCACTCGCACTGACAGCCGCTTGTATATCTATATACTGCCACGCGATGCACTTGAAAGACCACAAGAAGTGGCATAAGTGCGCATGCGCCAATAAATGCAGCCTTAGTGGCAAAGGAGGCGAACGCCTCTCTTTCCTGAGACTGCATCGCCAATGGGAGCGCGATATATCGCTCGCCATATTCAGCTTCCAAACTGTCTAAAGGAACATTGATTGATGGTTTTCCAGGCATCTCCGCGTGAGGCATTCATGCAGTACTTCTGAGAATGCCTGTTTGGTAGTTATTCTACTCTTTACACTTCTTCTTTGTCTGTCTCTCGGTGGATGCGGAGATGCTCAGAATGCACCTAGATTTGTCTGATTACCGATGGATAAATTCCGGTAATAATAATAATAGAAGCAACAACAAAACATAACAGTCATCAAAGTCTGCGATCGATAACTCGGTGCTCCATCACTCGCGAGTGCGAGATCCGCACCTTGGCAGTTTAAAGCCCCACGTTTTACCGGGGAACTAGCTTTTCTCATTATTGCTGTTTTTACTCTTTATTTAAATGAGAAGGAATTAACTCGAAGAATTTGGGGCTTCCTGCAGGGTTCAATGCATGGCCAGAGGTGCCAGATGTCAGCATTGAAAGTAGATCTGTCGTCTTCTTCGTCTTTCTTTTTGTTTTACTTTTGCATAGCGGTTGGATTTTCGCGGAACCAAGACTGATGCATACTATATCTAAAGACGGCCCTCCATCTCTAGGGTCACGTGCGTCCTGCTCGACGAAGCGGATAATCGGAGGCTATATTCCTGCGCGAGTCTCCGGCGCGCGTGGAATGTTGCCAGACAGGCGTTAGTGGCGTTGGCTCGCCGCTCGGACGCACCTCCGGATCGGTACAGGATGGGAGCAGTCGCATAAGCCACACACAGTAAATTTCTTCCCGTTTATAGCGTCAATTCCGTTATAGTGACGCACACACACGCGCACGCACAAACGGGTCGAGGGCGCTGAGAGTTGACAGTAGGGGAGACGGGAGGTAAGGGAACGTGCCTCTTGGACAGGCATCCGGATCGGTACGAGGTGAGAGCCTTCATCTAAGCAACGTACATAGTATTAGATTGCCTGGAACGCGTCTTCGACTTGTGGGTTTAGAGTTTTATACTGCCCATGCCTCGAAAGTGGTTTCGAAGTGGCAACAAATGACGACACGGGACCCGGCTGTCATCCTGTCGAATGTCACAATCCTAATAGTTAATCGTAAAAGTTCTGACAAAAGAAAAAAAAGAGACAAGCGAACACAACAGTCTCTGACCTCGCAGCGTCCCAACTTTTGACTGCCGAAGCTTTCGTGAATCGTCAAGCCGGAGGGCGACCTTCAGTAGAACAGGCGTTCGCCGTACCCACCTTCGCTGCTGTGCCACTATACCACGATCGTTGCAGGCAACATCATAAGACTTCTATGATGTCATTAGGCGGACATGGAGGTATCACAAATGAGGACGCGGTAAACGCAGCAATCGGAGACGCGCTCGAGGCACCAATAGTACTTGGTCAATATCGCAATTCCGTTTTTTATCACAAAAAAGGCAATTGTATGGTAGAGAGTTATTGGAGGTTTGGAGAATTCAAGACTCATGAAGATTCAAGAGCGAGGAGAATGCTGAGCAACACATTTTCGGGTATCCTCGAGGTTATGTGCTCCCAATGTACTCGAAACACCGATCCATGGATTTTAACTTCATTAGCCTAGCATCTGACCGGCCGAGCGTGGTTCCGTTCCACAAGTTGCACGCTGCGTAAGCTACAAACAAGGGGACCGTCGCTTTCGTTACTGAAAGAGCACGGCCGACAGATGAGGAAGAAATCGCCTTCCTCGTTGGTTGGAATGATTAATGGAAAACCGATGATTGGATGCAGTATACACTCAAGAACTCCAAAGGACGCTGGAACAAGGTTTGCAAAACGTCAGATGTTTCGGACTTCATTGTGTATTTTTTAATCCTCGCCTCGAAAAATTTCTTGTCAAAGTTTTGTTATACCATAGACATGTTTCGCCAGTTGTCGAATCATAGTTGCAATTTTGAAATGGGACATAATCCACATAGTCGCACTTCGCTTATAGTAACTTCTTGACCGGATCTGTATTTCCATAAGCTTGCTGGTTTCAAGTTAACGTAAATCCAGCTAAGCGCGCTTTGCTTGGCGACAAGGGGTCACCCTGCAGTATTAGTCCTGTGGAGGCTACTATAAATATATTAGGTATAAAAAAACATAAATGAGGATTCTCTTTGACAAAGTTTCTTTGTAAGTGACAAATAAAGAGCTACACTTGAACTCGAGCTTTGAACCTTGAACTTTATTACAAGGAATTTGTACCGAGGACACCGGACAAAAAGCTTCCCATAGGGAACTTGATTAGGTCCGGTGTTTCTGCACGTCCAGAAGACAATAAATTAAAATATAACACACACTTTCCACCTTAACCAACATAGCGCAGACTGTTTTTAATTACTCATTGAATATCAGTGTAGTAGAAGACGAAGTTGTTAATCAATGTTGTCAGGTTATGGACAGTGAATTAAAGTGCATAGTTAATACAGAAATTGGGAACGAACCGAAATTCCTTTCGTCGAATACTGATAAAAGATGCGCGTTTCGCTAGGTTTAAAAGTTAGACGAAAAATCAATACACTACACACTTGAAAATAAATAGAAACTCAGTGAACGATAGTTATAGACACTGGGAACTTTCACTCAGAAGTAACTGGGCTCGCGCTGCAGAACCCAGGGATCCTAAGTTCAATCTCCACCCCTGCCCGTTTCGATCTGGATGATGCATCGTACCGGCGTGCGGTCGTGTATCACTACTGCGTGATGCACGTTAAAAACCCCAGGCTGGCGGTTGTACTGCACTGGCTAAAGTTCTCATCTACAGCTGGGAGACAAGTCGCCCGTTGAGACAGACTAAGTTCTAGGGTGTATAAACATGCAGACAACCCAAATTGGTTTTTATAAGTAACGGGGTGCATATTTCTTCGCGAGCCACTCGGAATAGCAATAATTTGCTTTATTTCTCTAACTTTAACCAATAAAAATAAAAAAACGAGCACTATCGCGCCTCAACGTCATGCCGTCCTGGTGGCAAAGGGCGTCTGTCATTTAGACCCTGAGACTGACTAAATAAGTAGAGATGTTAAAATCACGCGTTTGCTCTATATAATGCGTATAGTAGCTTTACCATGCCATGTCAGTTTGTCGCGGAAATTTTATACCGAAGACATTTCATTCCAAGATGTTTTATCACAAGAGCAGTTACCCGGGGACATTTCATAACGCGAAATTTCATGACACAAGAACGCAGCGTCTAGAACGTCTAAGGTATACACTCTTCATCCTGAGACGCGTTAGATTGAAAAAATAAATATCCGAGTATGGAATGCTCCTGGCATGAAGTTCTTTGGGTCGAAGCGTCTAGGTTTGAGATATATTTTAATATAAAGTGTCCGGGATAAACTGTGCTGGATTGAAGTGTTTTGTCGTGAAAGGTTTATTTGATTTCCGTATTAAAATATTGCTAATCAAACACTCAAAGTAGAATACTACAAGACAGTGTAAATAATTTGAAGCTTTTACTGATAGTATATCAAAGTTACTTTTAGTGTGTACCAACACCTTACTTGCTAGGCTGGATTGACGTGGGAACAGCAACGTTAAAATACGAAGTATACTAAAGTTGTATTACGGCTTTCAAATATGTTAGGCGAACTTTTTGCTTGATGAACGTAGAAAATTTGTCTACTTTTAGTATATGGCTTTCCTCTAAGTGTACGTAGTTCATAAAAAATAAACCTAATTGCGGCACTTAGTTTTCTACTATATTCCACCCTATATTTGTACAAAGGTGCAATCTAAAGGGGTCGTAAACGTTTTGTGTAAAAAAATTACTATTTTGTTTTAAAGGTAAATTAAGGTTTACAATTAACGAAGTATTATGTGGTATTTATATCTGTTTGGGATAGAAGCTAAGGTTGATTGACACTAGGTTGCATGTCAAAGTGATGCATGCAATCAAATTTGCACTTACATATAATGTAAATGTTAATTTAAACGTGAATATTTGAAAAAATATATGCTTGGATGGAAAAAAACAATAATTAAAAACGTACGTCCAACGAAGTCTAAACAATCAAGGTTTCCAGAGAATTAAGGCTCGATTAAAGGTACTTTTTTAGAATTTATTATCCGTCTCAATTGTTAACCAGACAGGTTGCTAGATTAAAATAAAGTTGCGCCTTTAATTATTAAGGGATCTGCCATGATAAGAGAGTCAGGTCTCCTAACTACTTCAGGTTAGTCTGACACCTGTGTCTACAGGAGATACAGGAACACCAGAGAGGTTACTCTTTTGGCGTTCCTCAAGGGTACAAATACTTGAGGAAGATGAGGAACGGCAGAGTGTTTACCCTCTCTGTTGTTCCTCAAGGGTCCGTACATCGGACCGATCATTTTTAATGTTTTCATAAACGACCCCAGCCTATCTGTTAGGCACTCAGAAATTATGCAATATGCCGATGATATCAAGCTATTTAGGCAGATATGATTTATTTATTTATTTATTTATTTTATATACCTCAAAGCGCCATTCCGGGCATTGTATGAGGGGGGAGTTACAAAGGAGGAGACATATACAATGCAGAATAACATTTATGATACATAAGTTATAGGAAATCAACAAAACGATACCACGATATTATTATTACAATAGTATGCTCATGTCTAGCGATAACAAAGAACAATAAATGAAAAAATACTTCGCACACAATATTTATTCCGGGATAATGTGAAATAATATTTCACACAACGATTTGAACTTTCCTTTATCTGGAAGTTCAACCACACACTGAGGTAAAGAGTTCCATTATGAAATGGCAAGCTGTAACGGGGAGTGGCGAAATTGGTTAGTTCTACAATGAGATAAGCGAAGTTTGTGAGCATGATCATGTTCTATCAAGAATTCGGTGTGCTCGGAGTAATAAACGTTCTTTGAGAGAAATATTATAGTAATACATGTCGTGAAGGGACGTGAGACGGGAGACCCTACGCCTGGTTTCTAATAGAGGTAAATCGTGCTCTTTGTTTCAGTGCCGAAACGCTCGTGTAAGGTGAATAGTCATGAAAAATAAAGCGCAGCCCTTTGTTTTGAATGCTCTCTAATTTGGTTTTCAGATAATCCCGATGAGGATACGACTATGAAAGATAGCAGAGCGAGTTTCAGAGGATGCTAAAAACAGTTTGCGTCTAATATACCCCAAGGAACAACTTGTCTCGCCCACAACATAGTTAATATAATCCTGCCAAGAAAGAACATCGGAAAAAAAGCCCAGGTACATATATTTATTTACTTTCTCGTCAGGGACACAATTGATTGTGTAGTTGTAATTTACTTTAATTTTCTTTGTTGACACATTCATAAATTTGGTTTTATTTATGTTGATACGCATCTGCCACTTGTCACACCATGAAACAATAGTTAAAATCGTCTTACAAAGTATGAGAGTCGTCAGTTTTAGCTATCTTTCTATACAACGCGCAATCGTCTGCGAAAAGTCTTACCGAAGAAGAAATGTTCGCGGGGAGGTCATATATAATAAAAGAAAAAGAAAAGCGTCCTAACACAGTGTCCTGCGGTACGCCGGACTTAACCTCTGTGCTGTTTGATAGGTGGTCAGAAATTGAAACCGATTGGAGTTTATTCGTAAACAAAAATCTATAATTTAAAGTATGATTGAGGGGTTTATATTCAAATTTTCAAGTTTATGTATTAACCGCTTGTGGGGCACACAGTCAAAGGCTTTGAAAAGATCTAAAAATATTATATCAGTCTACTTAAAGGGCCCCTGAAAAAGAAAAAAAAAGTTTTTTTTAAAACAGTCTGGTTGGGACACGCGTGTCAAAAAATGAATTTTACGCGAAAAAAATAATTTTTAGAGCAATATTGACGGCGAGAGATTTATTTGAAATTTTTCGCGCAAATTCCAGGTCATTCAGCTCGGCTTCTCATTGGTAACGATGGTCATTCAAATCAGCTTCTCATTGGCCAAAAGAATGAGTGACAGCTTTGATGTTGGTTATAAAATCTTCGTGATCTCTTGAAATCGCCTTTTGAATTACATATTTTTAGCTTTAAGAAACAATCCATCGAATGAACGTCGTAATTGTTTACAAACGTTTTACAAAATCGTTACTTCCGTTCGGATAAAACAACAAACAAAAGCTTCGCCATTTTGTTTTTCTGTCATGGTCGCGGTCTTGCAACGCGTCTCGCGTCCTCGGGTGGTTTTATAGTTTTATCGCGTTTATATGTGAAGACCTCCTGAAGAGGGCTTGTTGCTTGTGTTAGTTAGTCATGGCCGATTCACATGACGGACTGATCCGCGGAGGGTGACGACATGTCTGCGGTTCGTCTGTCTCCCAAGCGCATCCACACGAAGGAGACGACGAGCAGACGACAGCGAGGACGGACCGAACCTGGTCGCCACCCCACAGTGCCGCGAAACTCCAACATCGCACCGTGGCACCGTTGTCCAAGAGAGAAATCGACGTTTGCTACCGCGATAAAGAATCGTACGCCGCTGTCACGTACAGATCGAGACAAAACACCGTGATAGGCTTCGCGCGAAGCGCCACTAGCTTTACTAACCCAAAGCATGAGAGTGACACAGGCATGGTCCTGCTCGAGAAGGGTTCCGCGTAGAAGCAACGAAGTTCTGGGCTCGCGAAGGTGCGTTTGGAGATGCCTTCACGCACTCCGCGCTCGTGCACAACACTCAAGTTCACCACAGCCACAAGAGAGGTCTTGCTCGGTGAAATCCTGATTGGACGTGCAAGAATCATCGCGGCGTGCTAGACGAGTTTTGACGGAAGCTTCTTGACGCGGACCCGGAGGAGTACAGGAACCTGCGTCGCGTCAGCCAGACAAAGTTTCTGCAGTTCCTTTCACACGTGGAACGAAGAAACGCCCGACAAAATGAACCAGCGAACGCACAAAACACAACGATGCGCCACTTTTGTTTTCATCGCCCAGAAACAAAAACAAGAAAACAATGTACCGTTGCCAGACTAAACGCTTTTCAAGTCAATCTCCCGCCAAAAATCCGCGAGTGAAAAAGGCGCGTCCGCGGACGAGGCGCGGATTGCAGGAATCGGTGACGTGCCGGTCACTTGGTACACGGTCTGCGGACAAAAATCGCGATTCGGTCCGTCGTGTGAATCGGCTGTACGACGCGGTACGACGTGCGACCAACAGACACAGGAAGTAGCAATGGCTCTCGTACGGGGCGCAGACAAGCCAGCCAAGCAGCCAAGCCGATCCACTACGAGGAGGCGGGGAGTACCTCTCCTCCACGCGCCCGAAATGCCGAGAGAGAAAAAGTGGAAAGGAGGTGACTACCGACTAAATTGCGTCTGGCGCAGTCAATATTGCTCTAAAAAATTTTTTTTTCGCGTAAAATTCATTTTTTGACACGCGTGTCCCAACCAGACTGTTTTAAAAAAAACTTTTTTTTCTTTTTCAGGGGCTTTTTAAGCGAATGAACATTTCCATAAAGATCGGTTACTAGTTCAGAAAGTTGGGTTTCGCACGACTTGCCCTTGCGGAAGCCATGTTAACCATCGAAAAGAAATGTTATTCTCCAAGACAAAATTGATTTATATGACAATAAATAATGTGCTCCAAACTTTTACACGGGACGCTCGTCAATGATATGGGTCGGTAGTTATTTAAACATGACGCATCACCTGACTTATGGAGAGGAATTACTTTGGCATGTTTCCATTCACTCGGCAAACAACCTTCATCAAGAGACTCAGATACAACGAAGCTAGAATATCACTGGAGTAGGGTTGTGTAAGTTTTAACAATTTAAAATTAATGCCATCTATTCCAGGTGATGAAGATAAGGGAGGCCTTCGATAACTTTGCTAACACTACATGAAGATATAGTGATATTTTCTGAGAAAGCGTGGTCATAAGTGAATGCACAAGTAGATAAGGGAAACGATTAATTAGTAAAAGCTTCACTGAAAAAGTTATTAAAGTTGTTAGCAGTTTCAAGATTGCAACACAAATTTTCTTCGGAATCCGTGAAACCAGGAATAGCATGACTTGACTTCGGCGGATTTATACAACTCCAAAATGTCTTGGGAATAGACTTCAAAATATGATTTAAGTCTTCTCAGTAAAATGTTGATTTAGCCTTTTTATTTCAAAAGTACATATCGATGAATGGAGATTATACAAATCCCAGGATACATTATCCTTCCTTTCCATAGCTCTTGTTTACAAACGTTTCTTTTTGTTAAAAAGATACTTCTTTTTTTTGAGAAAGGAGGGTTTGAGGGTTGTTCGGAATATTGATTTTTGGAACAAAGGAGCTACGAATATAATTAACCTGATTTTTGAAAGCAGTCCAGTTTTTTGACAGACCGTAAGTGGAAAGTCCGCTCAAACTCTCCCGAAAATATCCTCATGGCTGACCCTATTTCGCCGGTTTTTGCCTTAGAATAGTTGTAGATTTTCTTGAATCGATTACGGGGGAACTGCGTTCCTGTGTGAAGGACTGTGTGAAACTTATGGATGATGTAAAATCAGTACTCAATTGGTGTGGTCTGAACATGTTGACGCTTAATCCTACAAAGACTTGTTAGGTCTTTACTTAGGAAACTAAAGCCTATTAATTTCTGTTTGGAACTTGGCGATGCCCCGCTGCAAAGAGTCGAGTGCTCCCGTGCTGAAAGAGTTTATATAGACTTTTCTCTGTCATTCAGTACATATGTCAATAGCATTGCCAATGCCTCCTTCTGTGCGTCGGGTTTCATTTCTAGAATTACACGTGAGCTTTCCATGTCAGCCTGCATAATGCGCTTATACATTTCATTAATTAGGTCGAAGCTGGAGTTTTCCTCCGTCGTATGGAATTCTATCGGGCGCACGCACCAATAGACGATTAAAAATGTCTAGGAGTGGTTTCTTTCGAATTTTTTTATGATCGGTATGTGGGTCGCACAGTTTACTTTGAATATAGAAGACTCTTAGAACGAAGTAGTTGTTCTACCTTGAGTGCTAGACGACGCGACAGAGATTTTATATTTTTGTTTAAATGCCTTCACAGAGTGATTGATTGCCCTGATCTAACTTCGGCGATTAATATTAATGTACCGATACAATTTTCGCGAATTTCTTTTACATTTTATGTTAATACAATTTCTCAAACTTGCTCTCACTGACACGCATTTAGAACTTGTATAATACCACCGACGCTCCATGTATTGACGTTTTTAATCCAACTTTTGTCGCGTTCAAGTTTTTCCTCAATAATCTCTAGAATTCATTGTTATTCTTTTTGCTTTACGTATATTTCGCAACGTTACAAAGACGAAAGCTGTTCACGAGCACAAAAAATAAACAAATGAATGTTAGCAAAAAAGAGCTTCTTACTATATTAGGCCTAACGAAGCACGCCATGAATGTTCATCGAGTGTCTTCATGCACGAAGCTATATCTCCAAATATGCATAACATTCCTTTCTAGACAAAGACTTGACGTCCGCATTAATTCTTTCTTTAGCACATTAGCATATATTAAATAAAAGCTACTAGCGAGCGGATCTTTAAAATTTAAGCTCCTAAACAAAAAAGCATTCAAAACTTGGATTGCGTTCATTAAAGGAAGTGTTTTTACGAATGACTTAATTTTTTTAGACACCACCGGTAAATGAGCGGTATGAGATTTATAAAAATGTGTTCTCCCATTAGAGCCTGAACTTGCGTATATCGATTTGAGACACGGAAGCGAGTATAATGCTCAGCCCCTTGACTTTAATGGTGTCTCTCGTGTTTTGGATGACGATTTTTCAATGCAAGATCTCAATGCTGAGATACTGAAGTGAAGCGGTGAAACGCAGTTAAGCATCCTCACCCTCAAAAGTTTTATCCAAAATAGAAAGAAGCTGCTAAAGAAAAAAAGCGGTCGTCATCAATGCTGTATCTAACCTTTTTTCATTTAATATTGTTTCACATTTTTTTAAACTAGTTATGCGATGCCGGTTTGGCTTTGGTATATACATAAGTCATTGGTACAAAAATAAAATAGGCACATGATACAGACAGCCCTTCTTAAAAAATGATCGGTATCGTAAATATTTATGGTTTGTTCCGACATGTGTTTCATACAATTGTAACCGTCTGAAAATTAAGATATTTGAAGCGTCGAAATTTCAGTCGACGTTTCCATCAAAGATCATCTTCTTGAATTGGACCTCGTGGAAGCCGTGGACTTCTATATTAAGGCTTCTAGGAAGATTTTTGTTTGTCTTTTTTTCGGATTCTTACCAGCTTTTTTAAAAGTTTCTAATGTGCTAGGTGCTTCCATATGCAGGACGTTTTTCCTAAGGGAGAAAACATTTAAATGACACTGGGAGGAAAGATATTTCTGCAGAATAACGTTATCGACCGCGGTGCACGCCGGGACACGAGTATAAAGAAACATTTAGTGACTTAAATTAAATTCGCTAACTAACTTTTTAACCCTTCCTTTCCGCTGGCATATCTCAAAATGAGATCTGCAGCCCGTCGTTAATTTAGGCCAAATCAGATGATATAGGCCACATCGGATGAGTTCTGTCGTCCTGACTTAGCATTTACTCTTCTTTGCCTCTTTCCTTTTTCCTCTCTTTTCAGTTACGTTTCCTTTCCTTGGTTTTCCCACCTTTCATCGGATGCTCGCTTTTGGAATTCTTATATGTCCCTCGCTAGTTGGAAGACGTGGTTGTGTTGTCTTTGTCCTGCATGTTTATTCTTTCTTTAATCTTGACCCGCACCAACACGCTCTTCGTTCATCATTTCAAACAATAGATTTTAAAAATATATTTGGCATTTCAAAATGTTTTTTTTTTCGTTTTTAAAGACACCCTGTATACATACTATGGACATAGTGTATATATAAAAAACGAAAGCTCCTTACAGCCCGGACAATGCTTAAAATCGTATTTTCAAAAACTGATAGATGCGGAGGGTTTCAACTTTGGTACTCTCTTATTCAGCAGCCTCGAAGTGAACAGGAAACTTTCACTTGTTTTGAAAGGTGTAGCGTAAAGGCGCGAGAGGACATGAACACGTCACACAGAATAAAAGACGCGAAAATAAAGAGGATGACGGGAAAGCCCCCGTCGCCTCTAAGCCTGAACGTGAGGGATGGAAAAGAGTGCACGTGACCCTGGACTTGAGGGAGGACGGCCACTTTGAGGAGCTTTATGAGGAAATCAGTACCGAAATTGGGTTTCGTAAGAAAATCGATACTGAACTTGCAACAGTTTTTAAACAGTCACTTCTTAATTTACCAGTAACACTCCTATTTATTTAAGATACAGTACTATAATTTATAATCAGTAAATGAGCTAGCTATAAACTTTCCGGAGATATCTATAGTATTAGGAAACGTTATTTACGTCAAGCTAAAGAGCATGACAAACTTTGTCATTTGCGTTCTAATGCATACATTTCTTCGTCAAGATGAAAAAACAATATATACTTTTTTACTCTGCCCAATTTGAGATGAAATCTCCCGTGTTCATAAATAAAAAGACTTACCCTGAAGGGTTGCGCAGTTTTATTACACTGGACGAGACGACGTTTGGGCCTTCGTCAGACCTTCGCTTGTTCCCAGGTTGACAGCCATAAAAAACTCAACTGGAAATGATTGAATGCAGATATTTCACAATCGTGATAGCGTCTTCTTTACTCCACTTCATTATCTAATAATACATAGCATTAAAAAAAGAACATCAATAAAAAAGATAAATGCATATCCGAAGTTCTCTGCCGCAAAACTTTCCAGAGTTCTTAATAATAGCCGAAAACTGAGCGCTAGTCACGAAGTTGAAGATAAAGTAGTATTTGGGTGGCGGTAAATCCCTCTTTGCTATCGGGACAGGGTCAATCACGTCGTTCGATTTTACTCGTAGACTCCGTTCATGTAACTGCTCTATAGACGCCGATGTGTGTGCATGTCTGTTGGTTGTTGGTGGTAGCTCACGTTCTTTGAAACACGGAATATATAGCTTTTTCGAAGAAGGTTGAAAGGCTGAACCCTGTTTCCTCTGCAATCTTTGTGTTCGTAAACGGCACACAGCAAATAAATTTCCAAGGGCGCCTGTTTTGAAGACCATACTTTTCTTCCCGCAGTAAATTATGAGATGTGATCTGTCATACCATTCTCAGACACGACACCTCTCCGCGTTTTATTTTAGTCAAGCGTATACGTCTTTCAATAAAAACTCCAATTGGTTGTCGAAGCTGGTAGGAGGAACTTGAAAAGAAGCACCTTCTGTTTACCTCCGAGTGTCAGCAAAGTAAGGCGTAGTTTGCTCCGACGCTTTTTCCAGATAGCTTTTTTTGTTAGCTCTTTTGGAGAACCAAACGAAAATAACCCGAGTTGGAAGGAGAGAGGAAGATGTTGTTTTAGGAGTTGTTTTGCATGTACCTCATGAGACCTGACTTTGTACGCGTCTTAAATAAAAATTTAACGGAGCCAACGCCCGCATCTTCTTAGCAAATTCGATCAAGAATAAGAAGCCCGTTCTTTCAGAATGTTAGACTTGACCGAGTTCAACATTGGGTCTGGGCGATGTTCTCTGATGCTGTGAGCATAGCGAAGCGGCACACCCGAAATTATCCTTGTCCACGAAGCCTCCACAGATCATGCTTGACTTAATACTACTCCGTGCAGCCTATCTACTATATAACAGGCCGTGCGAACAACCGCGGCGCTTTCGTTTTCTTCACAATCATCAAGTAATATCCAGGGCGGCTGAATCTGTGCACATCTTTAGACGCTCCGTCTTTGGCGCCTTTGCGAAATGTTGCTGATGTGTTTGTGTGCGAGTACCGCAACGCCAAGACAATAATGTTTTTATCTAATTCATGATTCTTCACTTTCAAAAGTCTTCGACAGTGTCCTGCTCCGCGATGCACTCCGAACATTAAATTTTGGTTTTCTTTGGTCGGTCCAGTCAATAGGAAAGGCGATCAGTATTATGATCTAATGGCAGTGTTGTCTCAGCCGCCTTTTATTTTGCTGATTAGTATAAATTCGGAAGCTTCGGAGACTTGTTGGGCCCGCGTTATTCAACAAAGGAACATATTATCTTCATAGTGTAAGGGTATTGAATATATGCGTAGGCGAATGGCAACGTGCTCTGGTTAACGTTTCACGTTAAGATAGAAACAGTAAAACAAATAAAAAAAGATCAAGCGCGTCGTTCACTGAAGTACTAAAAATGAGCGTTTGTTTTCATAGTGATACAACGTAATCCAAAGTTGTTGCATCAATAGTAAAACAATTATATGAATATGTCAAATGCCAAGGCAAAAATACATAGAGTAATATAAGAATTTACGTAGAACTTAACTGATACATATAAGTATCTGATATGTTTATTGGACAAATCATTTTTTTTCTTCAGCAGGACGTGCATTGGTGCAATCACTGGTGCGTGATGTACGATGAGGAATCTGAACAGTCGCACTGCATCAGCCGAATTGCTTCTCAGCACCGTTAAACTCCATACCTGAAGAGCAGACCGGCCTCTCATTTTCTAAAGAACAGCGAAGTTTGTTTTGTGTAGCGTACTTTAAGAATATAACGTTTTTGTTCCGTTATTAAGCGTTTCCAAACAGCTTTGTGCTTCTTATGAAGACACAAAACGTGAGTGCTTCTGAGGATGCGATGCCTGTAATATGTGCCCTACCGGGACCGCGTCGACGTCGCCCAGCCTGGCTTCGTTAGCGGAAAAGGAGCGCGTTAATCCTCCAACGCCGCTTCCATCGCTCGAAGCAAAAACAGGAAAAAAACAAAATCGATGGGCTTCCCCAAGTACACTTCAGCCCGAATATGACGAGCGAGTCCTGAACCCCTCTCCAGGAGGCCTGCTCTGTCCCCACTTCGCCTCGATGATCCATGCTGTAATCGGCGATGCGTAGCTCGCGTCGTACCTTTCAGGTTTTTCTTCTTTTTTTTTTTTTGCCCTATCTTTCTCGCGATTAATAATGATGTACGGACACAGTGTGCAGCCTAGACGACAGGCTGTTCGTAACTTCGAACACTATACCTGTGTACGCTACCTTGTTTTTGGCCGGCTGGTAGCGCTATTCGCGTTGGCGGATTAGCGGGGATTATGTGGGAATTATTCTGGCTTGTAATTTTCGTCAGCTCCGATTATTTTCGTGTTCCAGAGGATCAAAAAGTTACACAACGATCTATAATATTTTTTTTGCCTATTGGAAGCGCCGAAGAAGTTAAACACCGGGTGGCTTATTTTGGTCATCCTATAGTATTAGTTGTGTTTGACTATTGACATTAGCGGGCCATTATAAAAACAAGCAATAGAAGGTCGTTTCATTTCAAATCGAACACACTGGTCGGGGGTGGGTATTTGGATTCTTTTTCAATTAAATATATATAATAGCCCCATGCCTAGAAGAAACAAAACCGCTTCTAAAAAATATTTGGTGTGTTTTATTTTTGTACGAAGTTCGGTAACTTGTTATGCATACTGAAAAAATTAAACATACCTATAAATCTTTTTGTGTAAATCTATTGCATGTCGAGTATCTTTTTGTTATACACTTGACAAATATGTCAAATTCCATTACCAAGATAAAAATTGACAAACATTGCACCATTGACGTTCGGGTGACATATTTGGAGCCTTGTATCTCCATATTCTTTTTAATTAGCGCTTACCAAATACTGTCCTCGGGTAGTAATATCCATGGCCTATACTATTACTGATAATACTTTTGTTTGATTTATATTCACGAATTATTTTATATTAGTTTTCAAACTTTACAAAAATATAAATTTTGTCATATTTTAAAACTGTTTTATTTGAAAAAATCTAGATTTTTTGTGTTTTTCGTAATTTTTCTTATAATTTCCAGTCATATTGCTTTTCTAGAGGCGTGATCCGAATTCCCCCCTTTTTTTGTTTGTTGTATTTTCGCTAGAAGACGTCAAACACACATCAACACGCCCGAATCGGCAAAACGATAGTTTCCGCAAAGTTGGCTTCGTTGCAAGGTTTATAGCTTGTAGTTTTTGCCTTGAAAGACTGCAGGTTGGGGCCGCTTTAATTAGAAGAGTCGTTTTGGGGGAATATTTTTATTCGAATTTATCAATGATGTATATTATTGTAATAAAACACATTTGAACTGAAAATTTGTTTTATATACTAGTATCAAAACGCAAAGCCGAGGTTTATAAGTATGATTCTGCGTTTTCGGTGTTTCTTTTTGAGCAAATTCGATGGGTGTTGTATAGGAGTTTATTTTCTAAAACAAATTCGAAGTTTTATCTGCGGCGAATAAAAGTCAGAAAAAAATTTGTCCAGCAGTAGTTTATACGTGAGACCATATTCGACTATTGCCGTGGAGGTTTGATGACGCGTTTCGTTAATAGAAAGCCAAAATAATTACTTTTTTTAGCTTACGCACAAAAGTTAGAACAAAGAAGAAGAGAAGCGCCAAAGTTGCTCGAAAAATGAAAAAAAAAAAAAAAACGATGGAGTTCATAGAGCTGGCAGTCTCGAAATTCGTAGTTTTTCAGATAAATCCGAATCGGCAAATCTTTTACCGGCGAGTGTTTTTCGGGGTTCATCGGATTTATCCGAAAACGCAGAACCCTACTTATAAGGAGAGAGTAAAAGCCAATTGAATGCATAACCGGGCATACAGAGATATCAGAAGCTTGTTCTGCCTTTGTACGCTTGTGGGTCCCAAAATTAAATCTAGGATCATAGACAAGAATGGTTTATTAAGAACATTATGATCAAGAATTGTTCAATAAGAACTGAAAATTCTGAACGAGATATGTCATAAATGCCTATTACAATAAATATTTACATAAAACAAGCACACTATATTACGGAACACGCGCTGCTTATTCGAAATAAGTTAATAAATATAATTAAATATACTGGTTACACACATTTCAGAACGCACTTTTCACCGTCCACGTGAAGCACAATAAGGTGTGCATATTGGTTCATCCGGTTCACGAACAAGGAATTATTTACCAGACAACGATAGCAGTCACTTATTCACTCAATTCCTTTCTTTGTTGTACGCGGTCACGCCGGGCTCAGGGACGAGACGGAACACTTCGAGCCAATGTCACCTCAGCTTCTTGACTAGGGACTTGAATTTTGGACCAGACATGCGAAGAGCGTATCCCTTTGTGAGCACCTAGGGATGCCCACTGTTCTTTCTTGCGCTGCCTGAATGTCTCAACGTCTTCTTTTGGTACGTTCAAAAGGACGACGTTTCCTGTTTGTTTCTGGATTTCTTCGACGAAGCCCGGCGACGTCCTTAGTAAGGACCTCGTCTCGGTAACGAAAACTGTGCACTGTGTGCGAGGTGCTTGAGTAAGCCACCGACTCCGTCGCATGACTTCTTGCCATGGCCGGATGCCGAGAACAACCATTTCGCTTTATCAGAGCCGCTGTGCTTGAACTCGAAGAGCTGGTAACGGTTTTAAAGTGAGATGCAGCTCCATCAGAAACATAGGTGACGCTTGAATAAACCGGAACGTTGTCTTCCAGCCATTCTTCAATCCTTCGAATTGCCAGCAGTGCGTGTGATGAGTCGTGGCAGAAGTCTTCAGACACGACGCCGAAACTCCGGGGACCTTTAGCTGTTGATGCGACGCACGTGAAAATCGAAAGCTGGTGTTTGTGCCAATGGCACTCTTGAACTTCATTCGGTAGTGGAACGGTCCAATTCTCGGCAAAATCAAAATGAATCATAACGCGCTTCTTAGTTACTTCGCTTTTCACGAGTCGACTTTCATCTCTTTGAAGTTTTCGAACGTAATCATGCGTAACAAACCGAATGGTCCAATTTTGAATTTCTTCAAGAAAGACATGTGATTGAGTTGTCTTCTCGATTAGATCTCCTTTCTCCCACACGCAGAATGTTACTTGCTCCTCTTCAACATGTTCCTAAAAGTTCTAACGTAAGACTACGGGTGTTCGGGCATTCCTTGCATTCGCATCCCAAACAAGCGCGTGTCGGATCCGAACAAAGGCACATAGACATCAGCTCCTGCTTTGCGATTGCTTCTTCGCGCAAAGGGTTCAGGGCGGAAAAACAAAGTTCAAAATTCGTGCAGCACACGCAGGCGCATACTGTTTGTTTCGTATTCACCTTCACCCACTTCGGACGGAGCGAGTAAAATTTCGTTATCCCTAATTTAGTCTCTGGGTTGGCTTTCATGGAACATTAGGTACGTCTCCCGAATAGACCTTGTCATGAATATTTTGATTACTACTCCTTTCTTGCCATCCTTAATGACGTTCATAGCATCTTGTTTGTTCGGACTTTGAATGGAACTGATCAAGATATCCATCGCTAGTCTGCAGTTGTCTCGACTTGCGCAGCAGGTATGTCGATGCTTCTGGAATTAATTTCCTTGCTTCAGTAAAAGTAACGATGGCAGTAATAAGTGTCAAATGCTGGCACCTCTTCCGGTTTGTCAGCGCCTTGACAAAAGCTAGGTGGATATTCAGCCACCAGTCGCCGCAAGTAAAGCAAGAACGATCTGTTGGGAGACTCGAGCTGCTTGGTTCTGTGCTATAGGCAGTAGCCAATTTGTTTTAGACATTTCTACTGAAAGCCATCTTTATTTCGCCTTGCTTTCTTTTCACGTAGGATTTTTGGTATTTCAGATTGATTGCCGACGGCACTCTCAGTGGAGTTGTATCTAGGCCGCCGCCAGAAATCTCTTCATTCATGTCTCTTAGTAACTCATGCTTGGAGACAGCGCTTGGGCATGAACTTGAGCTTGATTCACAAGCACGGGACACAGAACGGTTCTCACCCAGACGTGCGAAGCAATCCTGGCACAACATGTCTGTATCCCTCACTGCTGGAATGCTGGAGGGGCAGGGGCTGACCTCAGCAGATCCATGTTCAGGTCCTTCACAGAGCGAAAACGTTCATTCCAATATATCTTCCTTTTAATGGCGACAGTCGTGGTCAGCGCAGGACACTCGACTAGAAGTGTGAAAGTTGGCCATTGACCAAACCGGACAGGATCAACTGCGACTGTAGAAGGCTGGAGCAGGAAACGTCAATGCTAGCTGCGTCGCTGTGACACCAGGACAACTCTGGTCCTTCTGAATATTCTCGTTGGTGTGGTCTTTAACAGTTGTGATGATCGAGTTGGTAAATTCCTCCTTAGGATAAGAACACGACTAGAAAACAAGCAGAGAGGGTACGGCTTTTCAACTGCCGACCACACGCGATGTGTATAAGCAGCGCGTCTATTGCGACAACGCAAGCCGACGTAGTGGCAGCACAATGTGGCAAACAGAAAGGGTAAGATTAAAGGAACCGCGCCTAAGTGATAGCGGGCTAGGCCTTGGCGCTAGGGATAAGGGGATGCATCTTTCACGGGTCGTTGTCACCATACTGGTCACAAGGTCATGCTGCTTTGCCTCTGCCAGCTGGACAAAGAAAACTAAGTATTGCTGACCTTCGTCAATTGAAAGGAAAGAAGAAATGTTTACCTTGCAGCTGTGCATTCAATCTAGTTCTAAGGGCTTTCAACCCTAGCGGAAGTGCGTTTGTTTGAAAAATAATCTGACCACGAAAATGGGAGTGGATCTTTTAGTGTGGCCGATAGGGTGGACATACTTTAATTTAGTCGAATAGCATTATTCACCCAAACACGACTCTTCTCATTGATGTGACACAAATATTTAACCCTTCAGGCTGAAAACTATACTCGGGGTCAACTTTCTGTGGCAATGCAGTCAAAAGTAGGAGCGCGTACGCTCAGTGCACTTTGAGCGCCGATTGAAGCTGAGCACGCGCGCTCCTTGAAACGCGCTCCTGCGCAGCTTCGATCGGCGCTCAAAGTGCGCGAGCGCACGCGCTACTACTTTTGACTGCATAGCCACAGAAATTGGACCCCGAGTGTAGAATATATAATCAATCAATCAATCAATCAATCAACCAATCAATCAATCAATCAATCAATCAATCAATCAATCAATCAATCAATCAATCAATCAATCAATCAATTTTATTTCCTCTCCATCTGAGAGGGGAAGGCAGGGAAAAAAGCAGCATGTCGCTACTTGACGAAGCCCCCGCCTCCCCTTTACATCCGCAGAAGAAACACAACATATGAGTGAAAGAACAATGGAACATATATAAAGACAGGTAATCGAGTGCTTACACAGGACAGTGGTGTCAATTATATACAGTGCGAAGGGTTAAACAAGGTAAACATAATACAGAGTAGCACACGCTTGCTCCGAGAGTTTAGTAATGAGCACACTACAATGCACATTGACTTTCAAAAATATATACGCAACTGCCTCTGTACCTTCAAAACATGACAACACCTATTCAATAGATCACTCAAATAGGTCACGAATTTCCTTTTTGCTTGTGTTTGCCACGGAAATTCCCTTTGCCTCAAGGTTGTTTAAAATTCTTGGGAGAGTAAAAGCCAGTCTCTGGTCACCATAAGTGGTTCTGGAGCGCGGTGCGGCCCAGTTTCGAGAATGACGAGTGCTGTATGTTGAGTCCCGCGACTCCAAACCTGAGACTGAATTAAACACACTAACAGGGTTGTTTAATGATCTTTTATACGACATCAAAAGCTTGTAACTATAGTAATTCATGATTTTTAACGTGTCAAGCTTTTAAACAAAGATTTCGTGGAGTGATCATACGCTACATTACATATTATTCGTATTGCCCTCTTTTGCATTATAAAAAGTCTCTGAACGTTCGTTTTCGTAGTGGTACCCCAAACCAGGAAACAATAATCGAAATATGAGCAGAACAGGGCCTGATATATAAGCAGCATTATCGAGGATGGCAAGATATTACGGTGTTTATATAAAACGCCTACATCCTTTGAGGGTTTTATGGTTGTGTCCTGCACTGTCTCATCCCACAGCATATGTTCATTAAAAGTTACGCCAAGCACCTTAGCATTTTTTACAATTTCCACATCTCGTGAGGCAAAGAGAGCCTTCCCGGCAGGCTGCTGGTGCGGCTCGTATTTTTTGCGCGGAAAATAATTGCCTTAGTTTTTGCAACATTTATTGTTAATGAATTTTCGGTGGTCCAAACGTTTAGACCCTGCAAGAATTGATTAGCTCTTCCTATTATGACGTCAGTGCTAGTTCCAGAGAAAAACAAACTTGTATCATCTGCGTATATTATGTAGTTGACGCTATCATCTAAGTTCACTATGTCATTTATGGGAAACAAAGCCAGCTTGCGGAACCTAGCTTTTGCCGATTCCGGTGCATGGGTCTGATTTCGACGTCTTCTATCAAAGATACAACAAAAGAGGGGGGATTAGGATCACACCCCTGAATAAGGAATATGGCTGTGAATTATTTAAAAAAATATAAAGAAAATACTTTTTTTAATAAAACAGCTTCAAAATATACCAAATGTATGCTTTTTTTAAGTTTGAAAATTAATATAAAATAATTCGTCAATATAAATCAAACACTGTGAGCTTATAGCGCCACGGATAGGACAACACGTGAACAGTATTTGGTAAGCGCTAATTCAAAATAATATGGAGATGTAAGGCTCAAAATATGTCACCCGAATCCCAAAGGTAGAATGTTTGGCAATGTTTATCTCGGTAATGGAATCTGCCTTATTTGTCAAGTGTATAACAAAAACCACTCGGCATACAATAGATCTTACATGACAAACTTCTATAAATATTTTAACGCGTCCAGTATGCATAAGAAGTAACTGAACTTCGTACAAAAATCAAGCACACAAAATTTGATTTTCAGCTTGCTCCACCTACTACTGTATTTTTTCGTATGACAAAACACTTTTTTTCAGAATTGTTTTTAAAGCGGCTTTGGTCTTCTTAGACACAGGATCTATTATGTATAGTTAATTGTGAAAAGTCCAAGTACCCACCCCGACCAGTGTGCTCGATTTGAAATGAATCGACTCAGAAGTAAAGCAAAAATTGCAGAAGCTCGGATACAGATAGAACAGATTGTTTTCTGGAATATCTGAAATGCTTTTAGCAGATTGAAAAAAAGGAGAAGCATTCGATATTGTACGCTTGCTGACTCTGTCATGTCGTATAGATATATGTAGATAATAATACATGAATCTTCGATCTACTTAGCGAGCTTGAATATGCACCACTTGGAGCGGTTTGTCGATACACGCAAGTTTAGCAATGCTCAATAAAACCATGTTTTCAGCCTACAAAGCCTGGTACAACATTGGCACAAAAATAAAGCAATACCATGTGGATAGTAATAATTTTGACCTTTTCCCGCTTCTCCTTGTAAATAGCGCCAATTCTATAACGATCCACCATCGCAGAATATGCCGTCTGAACAACTTACGTTTACGTCGCATTTATGTTTTTAATTTTGCAAGTTTACATGATTTTTGTTTGTTTCAGCAATGTTGTATAAAATAATATAAAGGTCACCATTCGGATCAGAGACTAAATTATGTGAACCGCGTGAATAGGTATATGTTATGTACAAGGGTATTCACTTGGGCTAGTTGGTCACACATTGTGATGATTAAAAGCGCTATAAAAGACGAGGACCAGTAAAAGAACGCACACACGCACGCACACGCCAAGAGCGCACTTGCAACTGAGGTTTTAATCTGAATTGATCTAACAAGAAAACACATATATGCCTTATCAACAAAGCACCTATGTCATGTACGCACATCGTCCTACTAGATCTACGTTTATTCTTACTAGCTTGGCCTATCAAATGACTGTAAATGCGCCACTTCCGAATCATAAAGCGCAATCAATGGGGCGCTAAGGGATGTATCGTGACCGCACTTCTTTATTAAATACGCTTTTGAAATTTTCATTGTCACTTTGTTTTCGGTTCCGGCTCAAGGTAATTGTTTCCTGAAACTTTGGGACACACTAGCATCTGTCGGCCAGATTGCACCGCCAGATTAACCTGCGGGCGACGATCTCATGGCCAGTGCGTGCTCGCTTAGTCGATCATTTACGCAACGCCCGGACTGTTCTATGTAAACCCTCCTACAAGTTAAGGGTACTCTATATGCCGCCCCTTCCCATGCGGTCTACAAATCTAGTCACATGCCTTATCTTACAGACACCTTCTCCCAGATCCCCCCGCTCCACTGTTGCACACAGTTTACCCAATTTCTGAAACGCTGAGAGTAGTACCGGAACTTCATGTTTTTCCCTCGCTTTCTTTAAACTATGGCTAATTTTGTTTATATAAGGTATAACGGCTGGTCTAACCATTATTTCTTGGCTTACTACCACTCTTTCTTTCTCCTCGAAGTTCTCGTAATAATCTTTCTGCCACTCCTTTGATGAGCGTAAGTGGATACCCGTATTCCTCTAATTTCTTCACTTGCCTTCCAACGCTGTCCGCTACAGTATCTGAACAAGATTTAGTTAATTATACGTTCACAATCACACCCCGTATATAATTAAATCTCAGCGAATTGCAAACGAAAAGCAATCGCAAAACTAAATTAACCGAGTTGTTTTTTTATTGAATACGTTGTTAGTACAGGGAGGTCGGGAAACGCCGTTCCAAGGGAAAAGGAAAAGCGATATTTCGACCTTACGGTTTCTTTCACGCTGACTAGCTAAAATATTTCTACCTCACTATTTCCCTCACGCTGACTGGCTATAATATTTGTTATTATAGTCTTGTGATGTTATTCAATAAACTTTGTAACCATACACAAACGAAAATTTGGTGCCTCACTAAGCCTTGTTGGTGTTAACTACCTTTCGGTTTATAATGCGGAATGCTGGTCGACTCTGCCAATTGCACGTTAAATGCGTAACTGAAATCTATTTTCTATAACAGATTAAATGAGCTTCTAAACTTTTTCTAACTACTACCTTCTTGCGAAAAAAAAATATGGCAGCTTCGGTGAGATTCAATCTCTACCAAAAACTGACGCATCAAAGGATTAAACTTTTCAGAAAAAAGTTTTTAAGCGCCTTAATAAAAACAAAACAAAAAACATTTCTTGCCTTTTTAGTTGGGTATGCAAAGACAGACAACCAAAACGGCTTGCCTCTCTCGTTAGTTCTGCCAGCTTAATCCCTTTCGCATATATTCCAATTTATTTTTCCACCCAATTCACAACTAATAAGTGCAGTGTTTACTTTCGTAAAGAAGTTTGCCCCGGTTAGGTTTTTTCAATTAGTTACTTTTAATTATTAAATCGTCTTGATTATGCAGGCGTCAGCTTCAGTGAGCGAAGTATTTTTTTAAGGCTGCTCGCCTCCACGGCGGTGTAGTCTGCAGTGCGGAACGTTTTAATGAACGTGGGAAGGATTCACATCAGTGTTTGCTATGAAATCGCTTCTTTTTGAGTCTGTATAGACAGTAGTCTCGTATACTACTCACTGTGTTTCTTTTTCATTATGTTTTCCTTTGACATGGGCGTCTGAATGTAGGTTACTTGTGTATATGTGCGGAGGCGTGCATTTGTGTTTGTACCTTTGTGATCGTCTGTGTACGTGTGTACGTCTTTGTCTCTAGGTTTCTGTGCCGGTATGTGTTGTGTGCGTGTACGTTTCTGTATAGATACCTCTGGTTGCGTGCGCGTCGTTATAATGTTTAAAGACGTTTGCATTCATATCGTGTAGACCGTTCCCAGCGCCTTGAGTTGCATCCTCTTGGGAACCAAGAGGGGGGGGGGGGTATTCTAAAATATGGTATTGTTGCCCCAGAATGTAATTTGTTTACAATAAACAACCGGAATAATTGATTTTATTATATTTTGCCAATTGTGCGGTATTCCTCATAGAGATGAATACGAAATTAGATCAATCAGGTCCGGGCCGGAAAAAGGGTTCACGTCATACCAGAGCTTTAACTCAATTATATACTTGACTGGCTCTGCAGTTAGTGTGGAATTATGTCGAAAAGATTTCTTTAAATGTCTGAACATTTCGGTGCAAAAAGCTGCATTATTAGTTCTTTCGTGTTCTTTAAGGAGACTAATATTATACTTAACGTTTTAGTTGACAAACCTAGCTTAGAATGTTGACTGTATTATTAGTCTATACTGAAATTCAAGATAAATATTTGTGTCGTCTTCTGCACATATTAGTATACAGACGACGTGAATTTGTTTTCAGTGAAATGGTGATACGGCTTCTTGAATAAATTATGAAAAGCTTCATTACATCAGTTTAAGTGGTTATTTTGAAATAAACTACAACTCAATGCACCTTAAACTACATACGCAATATATAATCCAGTAAACAAATAAGTGGGCACAAGAACCACTAAATTTAAAGGTACCTCCAAAAATATGTAAAGAAACGATCATATTACTGCCTGGCTTGACAAAAAACTCGCATGTAGTTCGCACATTAACCCTATGAAAACCTATCCACCAAGATATCTTGGACGCATGCAAAAAATAACGATTTATATCGATCTGACTGAAACTATATGCATGTATCACTCGTTTTTCCAGTCACACCTCTCCAACGGTTTTTTGAAGAATATATAAAGACGACTATTAAAAAAAATCTTTCCGCCTTTCCACACTGGTGAAGAAGGAAGACCAGCGAAGCTGTACTATCCCAAGCAGCACATTATGACCGGCTCAAGCTTGAGCTGCAGACTGGGCAGCCGGGGAAGTTTCGCTGGGCCTAGATTGTTTTGCTCCATGGCGCTAGGCAGCCCCATCCTGGTATACCAGTCTGGCGACCACCGGCAGTTCCCTGTAGAGCCATGGAATGGTTTACCACTGGAATGATGGCCTGGGCCAGGCGGGAAGCTCAGTGGTACCCCAAGCTTGGCTCTTTATTGTATATACAGCATAGGCCAGGTTAGTGGCCAAGTGGTCAGCCAAGCTTGGCTAGACAATAGAAATTCAACCCGGGCCAGCAGGACAGTTACCGGCTTCTATTGAAACATTTTGCAAACAGGGCCAGTTCAAACGGGATTATTGCCACTGGTTAAACTGGTTGAACTGGACAAGCTAAAACTGTGCATACTGGTCTTACTATGAAACTGTGCATACCGGTCTTACCGTGAAAATGTGTATACTGGTAATACTGTACAACTGTGTATACTGGTCCACTCCATGCAGTTAAACCAGTTTAACTGGCCATCACGACAACACAGGTCGTAAACTAATAAAATTTCCTTTATTTAAAAAAATACATACTGCAGACCGCGAAAACAAACATAAAAGATATCTACAATGCAAACAAATTGTCATGATATTATTCATGTGTCCGAGCCGGTTGGCGAGATTCTCCACATCTTCTGGAGTGTCGGGGCTCCGGTGCTTGCTAACAAGACTCTCAAGTCAAATCAGAAAGACAGTAGAACATCTCAAACGCAGCTAATTGTATTTTTTCATTCAACAGTTTCAGGTGTTACATTATGATTAATTATCACAAGTTCGCACGCACACTCGCTGTTCTTTTTATGTAGTTTTCATTTGGAAGCGTCGTTTAGTATCTTGGCTTCTCTTGTGCCTTTTTGCTCATTAACCCTTTAGAGAAAAGTACATAATTGCTTTTTTTTATATAAAGAACACATTGCTGTCAAAACTTAGGACTATATTATTTTCTGTATTTCTTTAACTTTATGTTGATATCACTTATGAAGACATCTACAAGGCGTGTTCACAAATTAACTTCCTTTTGAACACGAGAAAATACGTAGCCAGCATAAATGCTCCATACCTTAATCTATCCTTTAATGTAATCACCTTTGATATTAGGGAAGTCGAGATATCGTGGCACAAACATAGTCATCACATGGAAGTACATCGTAAAAACAACCTGTGCTACTAGAGTGTTTTATTGCCATTTCGTCAAGTAATGATTTCAAAACTGTCAGAGACACGCGTTGCAAGACAGGAAGTTAAAAAGTGTCCGTTCTCCAGAATTTTCTCATTAACATCCTCTACCAGGTCTGTCAGGACCAGAGACGTCCCTCTGCTTCGCACGGCATCATGAACGCTTTGTCGCCCTTCATTAAGCGTGCGAACCTGCTTCCGCACCAAGAATGTGCACGTTGCATGTAATACATACATTTTGCAAATTTGTAAAGCAGATATTTCATGTCAGCATGAGTACCAAGACTCACTTTTTTACGCCCTGTATTCTTCGGGCCATTCGCCAGTGGAGCTCGGTTTTGACTACTCTACTTTGAATGAGCCAATACCAATTGGTGGCGGGTGACAAATTGTTTTATAAAAACGACCTCTCGCACACTTTATTTTATTTCACAATACTGCCAGCACTATTACGGGAAGAGGCAGGAGTGGACGATACAGAGGAAAACTTTCACTGCATGCACGCAACACTTACGAACTCGCATCTCCTATAGGAGTATCAAAAACAAACATGACGAAGCTCACATCCTAACAACGACAACGAATGTTTGTCTTATTAAACAATATACTTAATGCACTGTCGAATTCCAAAACTGTCTCAAGTGCAACAACCTGCACGGAAAGTTTTTCTTTTTAAATTATTTATTATTACTGCAATTCTCAGCTGGGATTTTAGCAGGTGGCTACATTGCTGCAAGTAGAACATGCTGGCATATCACAAACAAAGCAAACTAGCAAACCAAAAATTCTTTCATTAATCTAGAGCCTGTACAAACAAAAAAGATTTTTAGATGTGTTTGTGCAGGCATGAATTGGAGTAAGCACTTTTTGGCAATGTAAATGCTCTGAACGATGGCCTTTTGACTTTATATTCTTAGTACTTACGATTTTAAAAAAGTCAAAATAAATTTGAGCCGCTGCCAGATTCCTCGATTCCTTAATGGCTTCATGTCACCATGGTTCTTTCAGCACCGTAACCTATGCCGTGCTTCTGAAATCAGAAAAGAGTGTACGTGCCGTAAGTGATTGAAACAATTCAAGCTTATTTGAGAAGGAGAGAGAGAGAGAGAGAGAAAGACCTGCCATGAGTTCCAGGCGTCGGACTCATAATCTAGTGTCGGTCTTACAAGGGCTTTGTAGCCAGAAGTTTAACAGGAGGTGATTTATATAGTTTTCTACGTAAATACCAGTTTTTAGTTTGTCTTTGCTTGTAGTCCACGTGTTTATTTCATTTCAGATCGCTCGAGATAATATCACCTAAATACTTATAATTGTCAACTTTAGCGTCAAGCTCATGATCAAAACATGATATATATTTTTCTTTGTTGTAAAATGAATTTATTGTTTTGTTATGTTATTTCTCATATTATGTTTACAACACCATGATGAGTTACGAGATAAGGTATTGTTTACATTCCGATGGCCATCTACTGAAGGTACCTATAGGAGCATAAATTATACAATCGTCAGCAAACATCCTTATTTCCATTCACTCGTTACTGCTGATAAAAAACAAACAGACAACCAATGTTTAAAAAAGCAGGGGACGCAACACACAGCCCTGTGGAACTCCGGAATGCCCTCTTAACAATATTTGAAAACTGCCATTAGCATCAACGAATTGCTGTAAATTTCTGATATATGCAGTAGTCCATCTCATCATCAATGAAGGTACACGAAAGTCAGTCAGCACATTAACTAGCTTATAGTGGGGCACTAGATTAAAAGCTTTTGACGAATCAATAAAAACGGCATCCACTTGCAGATGATCGTTCACATAACCAGAGATTTTATGAAGACACAAAATTAATTGGGTTGATTGATGTGGACAACCCTCTACGAAAACCGTGTTAATTGGGACTTAGTGTATTGTTTTCACCCATCAAATTGACTAACTGCTTATTTACAATATGACCCAGTAAATTACACAATGTACAGGTCAAAGAAATAGGGCGATAATTGTCAATCAAGTCACTTTCTCCGCATTTTTATGGGCACAACCCTTTCCATTAGCCACTCATCCGGTGAAACGAGTTTTAAACTGACCTATAACATTAATTTTTCAATTTATTACACCTGCAATTGTTCACTGTATCGAAGCACCGGCCGTTTGTTTTATTTATATGAACGAGCTTCTAAATAAATGTTTCCCCTTTTGTTTTAAAACAAGATATGCATTCTATAACAGAAAAATAGCCAGACAATTGAGCCCATGGGCTCGCACTGCTTCAACTAGATGGCGACGAGCGCTTAATTTTGGATGTGGCGACGGTATTAAAAAGTCACCTTTGAGACAATAAAAATTGGAATGAATGATGATTTTATTTTTGGAGATAGGTACAAATAAGAAAAGTATAACTGGTGGTTGCGCGTACAGATACAAAGGCACTGCCATAAACGTTAAAGCCTTTCTGTGCGATGACGCATTACCATGATCTAGGAATGGCTTATTTAGAGTGGATCCTAATTTCCAAGACTCAGAAAGACGACCGCGCTACCAACCCCAAGAAGACACGAACATAATGTTTGCCGACAAGGAGTAAAGTAATGTGATATTCCGTAAGCCTACGCGGGTGACTCTAGTATGCATGACCTGCCCAATAGTCGGTGGGCCATTCTATTCGCATAACCTTAAAATGCAAGATTTCGTACTTTTACATGAAATTTTTTGAAGAGCTTGTTACACTCAAACATGATTGCAAATTGGATTAAAAAAGTTAATTCAAATTAGAACTAAAAAAAAGTTCGGGCTCCAATCCACGCTGTGAAGTTGGTTGACCAGCGAAGCTGTGGTATCACCTGCAACGATTGACCACTGCATTATACCAAATGCCGCCGCTGGTCGTATTGCCATTTTTTTCCCTTTCCTGCTCCTCGTATTCACGCAGCTCCTCGGGGGTCCTAACTATGCATGTTTGTTTACGGATAGGAGGCGATTATATTCGATAGATCTAATAACATTGTAACATAAGATGTGTTACGATATTTTTGAAGAAATGGTGGTCAGTGATATAGGACGGTTGTTTAAAGGTGAATTTTGTTTTCCGGAATTATGTATGGGGATAATACGGCTAATTTTCCAGTCATGTGGTACGTTACCAGACGAAAGGGATTCCCCCAAAAATATCGGTTAAAAACAGAGATGACGCATGCTTTGTATGTTTTGTATTTTTTAGTTGATGCGGTAATAGCCGTCGGCCCATGGCCTACCCAGTGGTGCTGCAACAACAATGAAATCAGTTGCTAGGAGGGTTCTTCTTTTATTTATGAAAGGCCAGTGACGTTACTCCCCACGTCGCAAGCTGCAGTCGCCGCGGCAGCTTGCGCAACGGTAATCTTTATCGGGAAACGTATGCGGTGTGCGCTACGTGTTTTGCATTGTTATCCGGAGCGCCTTATTATCACTTATGTGGTTCGGATTCTTGGTTTGTGCTTTTTCTTTATTGAAACAAGTACTGCGCTGTATGTTGTATGCGTGATATATATGAACTTTTCGCTTCAATCTCTGAAGGTGTTTTCTTCCATCAGGACACCGACACGAAAAAATCCGACCAGCGAGTCATCTACATGCTTCGCTGTACAAAAACGAATAAATACCTCAAGCATCATATTTGATACACGATGCATTGGTGCCTTTTGGGATGTGAACGTGGCGAAATCAGTTTTTTTTATTCCACCGCTGTTAAAATTCATGCGAAAAACTATGGAGAGGTTGAAATCGCTGCAAACAATACCAAGTACATGGGTGACACAATGAACAAATCATCCACCACCGGCCGTTCCGCCTGGCTATGACGTCTATATTTGGACTGTAAATAAAGTGCATACACATTTGCTGTATATTTGAACGGCGACAAGAAGTTCTTTCAAGCATAGCGCAACAGCAAATTTCTCGCATTTTTCAAAAATGAGGGATGCACAACCTGGAAGCTTGCAGCGCTGCCTCCAAGTTGGGCTTTTCCAGCAAGTGATGCCGATGTCAGTGCGTCAGGAAGCCGTGCATCTGAGCGCCTAGCAGCCAAGAGGCTTCATCTAGAGCAGGGGTCTCAAACCCTCGGCCTGCGGGCCGCATGCAGCCCGCGACTCGCTTACAAGCGGCCCGCAGGCAACCGGCTGCGAGACCCAGTTTTCGTGTCTCGAGCGCTAGAAATGACAAGTGTCATAGTGATCTCATCTCGTCGATTCATTTTCGCTCGAGAAGTAGCTCTGCAATTTTAACCTATGCACATATGTTATGCTTTTCTGCGCTTACTTGCCCTTGGTTTCGCTTTATTTCTGGCTGCTCTGCTTTTTGTAATATACAATTCCGCTACTAGTCTGCAACCTCGAGCTATTCGTTGAATGATCCATGTCAGCTGCGCAAACTCTCGCTTAGCAGGAGCAAGTGCCATAGATAAAGCTATGAGCTCCGGGTTCTCGCCTCCAAAAAATATCACAACTAAAAGACGGGTATTTGTTCAGAGTGTTATAATAAAAATTATGAGGACTACAAAACTGCCAAATTAAATTATTGTTTTTTTAAAGACATGTTGAGCTGGGAACGACAGATTACTTGCTCTCTTGTTCTATTAAAAATGCCAGCACGTTGGCGGGGCAGTGTAATTTTAGTTTCTATTATCCCATCAGGTCAGGACCCAAAGTAGTCAAATAAACGATTCAAATTTAAAGATATCCCTGGCAAAACTGTGTGTTTACGAAAAGCATAGGTCAGGAGGTCTCTTCTCATTAAAATCTTCACCCCCCCCCTCCCCTGTATTACGTTGGCCCTCGGCCTTCCCGGTGTGGGCTATCAGGCCCCCACACTCAGATGAGTTTGAGACCACTGATCTAGAGGACCATTTCCAAAACAGGTGGCACAAAACCTTATCGGATGGGATACAGCACGGGCACAGTCCTTGAAATGATTCTTGCCGCAAAAGGCACTCGTGTCGCCTGACGAGGCACCAAGGTTGGGTATCTTAAGAAAATTGAATGACTGCAGACATGAGACAAAGCACAATGTAGAACTTTTTTGAATTCATAAACAAGCAGACCAAGCGAATGTTTATATCGGAAAAATGATTCCTCCTTATAATCAAAAGCAACTGATTTGAGTTTGTTATGAAGTCAGAGCACTATGCTTTCAAGAAACATACAGAGTGTCACAAAACAAAAATTGATAGGGTTTTTTTTCATCGCAAAAATAAACTAGTCACCGCCGAACGTTCATTCTCCCCCAAATGTAGCGCTAGAGGTCAGAACCAGATGCCTAAGTTTCAGATCCAATACCTTAATCAAAAGTCATGTGATTTTCTGAAAATTTGAATTGGAAAATGGAGCCCATTTTTGCCCGTTTTCGGTTTCTGGTGCCATAGAGCCCCATGTATTCGAAAACTCCGTCGGCCACAATTTTCCCACTGAAATTTTCAGAAAATCGCTTATAACTTTTGAATAAGGTATCGGATCGGGTTGAAACTTTGGCACCCTGTTGTGACCTCTAGCGCTACCTTTGGGAGGAAGAATGAGCGTTCGGCGAAGCCTAGTTTATTTTTATAGTAAAAACAAACGTGTAATTTTTTGTGACATTTTGTACATAGAGATTTCTTGCGTTGATAATATTTGCCTTATTCTTTAAGATCATAAATGCGTGATCATAAATATACCTTGCGCTTTTTATTCCGCCATTAACACTCAGCCACACCACTTACCGAATTCGCGCTGTCATAAATAATTGGCTTCTTTACCTTCGTCTGTCTGAGAAACATCTACATACTCAAAGTGCGCCACTCTTTCCTCACGCGTATCTGGTACACCGACGGTTCAAATCGTCATAAACTGTTATAATATAAAGTGTAGAAGCTATGCACATAATGATGGCATGCAGTTAGGTAGTAAAAGTAAGATCAGACATTTCACAAAGCAAGGCGAAAAATCTCGCTGAAACGCAACAAAAGACAAACAAACAAACGAATACAACGCCTTCTTCAAGGCGCAAAGGGGTTTGAGGAGCGACGATTTCAAACAAAAAGGGGGGGGGGGTGCAAGTGATTCCACGTCAGTTCATGCAATGATGGTTCGGGTCATATTTTCGATATTTTTGTTAAAAATATATATGAGAGCCATGTTCTTGAGAGGAACATTCAGCTATATATGAATGCCGTAACAATTTTTTTCGCTGAGCTGTAGAATAGAAACGCTCGAGGCATGGAAATTGAGAAGATTTCACAATGCTACCTTGCACAGTTGTCATTTCCTCATCGAAGCTTTAACTTTACCATAAACTTTTTAATACGTTTTACAAAAGATATACAACACATACACAAAAACTAAAACTATCAATAAAATATTTCTATGCAAACAAAAAAAATCAACATGGCATAAACACGCGTTTAAGAGACATATTCACATTTTGTTTGCAAATAAACCAGCTTTTATAATACTTCACAAAACACATAAAAGTGCGAGTCTTTAAATGTGCTTTACGAATATATAAAAATCATATGCCCACCCTTAATTATCCTTTTGTTATTAACGCGTAAATGCGGCTGATTTCTCAAAATGTGGCAAGATTGGGCGTCGATATTAAAAAAACTCCGTCTTTTATTTTCTTTAAACTCCCCTTGGCACTTTGCAATAACTTGAACTAACCTGTGATGGTAAAAGATTGAGTAACATATGACCTCCGAACGGGAAAAGCTACGACAAACCTTCACTCGGAGCAAGCCGACGTCTTCGTCATAGCGGCTTTGCCGCACAGCACCAAACATTTCGAGCGTTAGTTCTGGCATGTATTTTATATTATTAAAATTATTTTTTTCATAAGGGGTGAGTATTAGTGACGGGAATAGGGACTTTGAGCTGGAATACCATTAATTAGCTTACAATTTACAGAAACAAAACGGCCCCACTCTGCAAATTCGCTAACTATGCATACATAAGCTTAAAACTCTCAGTTGCGCGAGTGGCCATGTATACATCCGGCCTCTCGGCATATGGTGACTTCCACAGATGAGATGCCTGGATTCCTCTCACAGGTTTTACGGTGGTCCACTCTGCTTGCTTCACCGCACGAAACTCTCTTACCCGTTCCGCAGGCAAGTGGAACATGCAGATATTTGTTACTTTTTCACGTAGCACTTCCACAAAGTCTTTTGCGGTGACAATCGTTGAGTTGAGCGAAGATCTCAAGTTGGTGAGAGTTGCGTGGTGTTTAAGAACACCACCTACTCCATCACAAGCGCTTTTTCCGTGTCCAGTGGCTGAAAAGATCCATCTTGCCGAAGAGTACGGCTTCCGAGACAATTTGTGCAATTGTAAGCGATTCTTGAAATGCACCACGCTCCGTCTGATACAAAACTTATTTAAAAAAAAAAGACTGGGTAATGTTCTTCAACATACTTTATCATGGCCTCTGTGGCTAGAAGAGCGTGAGCTGTGTCATGTGTCGTGTCATCGCTGACAACGGCAAAGCTTTACGTGCCTTGCGTGGACGTAACCACACTTGTGAAGAGATACACTTGAGCTTTTTTTCCATTGAAAACTCTGCACATCGGTGGGGAAGATTACTGTCCACTTTTCCGCAAAATCGAAGTGGAACATCACTGCCTTGGGTGGTAAGGCAATTCTTGTGTCATGTATCAGGCTTCGTTGAAGGTCACGGATGTAAGAATGCCTCATATACTTTTCGCTCTCCAGTTCCCGCAGGAAGGCAGACGTGTCCATAACCTTTTTGACGAGTTCGCCGGCGTCCCATAACGCGAAACAGATTTCTTTGTCTTCGTCGAGATGGAGCGACTGCAGCGATATGCTCTGCGTTTTTGGGCACTTTTCGCAACGGCGCAGGAAGCAATCGTTCTGTGGAGTGCAGCAGAGCTAGATGCGCTTGAGGTCGTCTTCAGTAAACGTCTTCTTTGGGGCATTTGTTATTGCCATTAAAAGCGATTGAAAATTGATGCAATATATGCATGCGCACACCTCGTGATCGGGACTTTTTTTTTACATATTTCGGTCGTACGGAATATAATTTGGAGATGCCCAGTTCTGGATGGGATGGTCCTTCCTAAACAGCTGGTAAGCTTCCTTAATAGAACGGGTCATAAACCTTTTTACGACTTTGGACATGTCGTTTATCATGGCTTTGACGACGTGCTTTTTGTTGGGGCTTTAAACAGAGCATGCGAGGTCGTTGCGTGTGTAGTACTCAATTGCAACCCTCACGTCGTCGGCATTCGCCTTTTTCCCCATGTAGGGATCAGGGGTTGTCCATACAGCACCTTTGCGCTTCAGTTTTCTTATTTGATCAGTCATGTAAGCAGTCGCTTCCGGCACCAGACGCAAAATTTTTTTCTTCGAGATGCTTGGTAGCAGAAGCGTATACAATCGCTTGTGTTCCTGGTGGGAACTGGATGCCCTCAGCGCTTCGCGGAACGCGTCAAACCACTCCGCGCAGTGCTCATAACTGTCTTCGAGTTCGAGAGCTTCGTGCGGTGAAGCAAGCAAAGTGGACCACAGTAAAACCTGTCAGAGGAATCCAGGCATCTCATCTGTGGAAGTCACCATATGCCGAGAGGCCGGATGTATACTTGGCCACTCGCGCTACTGAGAGTTTTAAGCTTATTTATGCATAGTTAGCGAATTTGCTGAGTGGGGCCTTTTTGTTTCTGGGAATTTTATAGCTAATTATGGTATTCCAGCTCAAAGTCCATTTTCACGTCCCTAATACTCACCCCTTATGAGAAAAATAATTTTAATAATATAAAATACATGCCAGAACTAACGCTCAAAATGTTTGGTGCTATGCGGCAAAGCCGCCATGACGAAGACGTCGGCTCGCTCCGAGTGAAGGTGTGTCGTAGCTTTTCCCATTCGGAGGTCATATGTTACTTAATCTTTTGCCATCACAGGTTAGTTCAAGTCACTGCAAAGTGCCAAGGGGAGTTTAAAGAAAATAAAGGATGGAGTTTTTTCAAATATCGACGCCCAATCTCGTCACAATTTGAGAAATCAGCTGCATTTCCGCGTTAATAACAATAAGACAATTAAGGGTGGGCATATTATCTTTATATGTTCTTAAAGAATATTTAAAGACGCGCATTTTTATATGTTTTGTGAAGCATAATGAAAGATGGTTTATTCGAAAAAAATATTGTGAATATGTCTCTAAAACGCGTTTTTATGCCATGTTTGATTTTTTTTTTGTTTGCATAGAAATGTTTTATTGATATTTTTAATTTCTTGTGTATGTGTTGTATATCTTTCGAAAACGTATTAAAAATGTTTTGTTTGACGTGAAAGCTTTGATGAGGAAATGACGACTGTGCAAAGTAGCATTGTGAAATCTTCTTAATTTCCACGCCTTGAGCGTCTCTATTTTATTTTCCAGCGAAAAGAATTGTTACGGCGTTCATACATAGCCGAATGTTCCTCCCAAGAACATGGCTTTCATATACATTTTTAACAAAAATATCTATATTATGACCCGGACCATCATTGCATGAAATGACGTGGAATAATCCCCCACAGTTTGTGAAAGCTCCTAGTAAATATAGCTTTTTGCTAACTTCATTTGTAGCCTTGAATCTGTGTTTAAGTTTGCCGACGGTCGGCATTATCTTTATTAAACGTTACGCCATTCAAGAGTAACAAGTGAAAAAAAACAGTCAAGCAAAATTTTTTTTTAAACCATGGACCGATTGCGGCCTTCGGCAGAAATAAAGAGTAAGAAAATTATTATGCTAAGAAAAGAAAGGAATATGAGTAAATTGTTTGCGCCTTCTAGTCCAAGGCTCTCATTATGTGCTCGGCCATAGAATTTGCGCGTATTAATTGTACTCTATTACTAAACACCCATTTTTGCTTTCTTAAGTCCGCCCTGCGTTATCGCCAATCGTGGGTGCTACCCTTTATTTTGTTTCTGGATCTATGTGTTTA